>JABVXU010000186.1:0-101421 GCA_013365365.1 Cruorifilaria tuberocauda | reverse complement strand
AATCCTGTATTTTATTTACAGTGTTAATTTGTTAAGAATTGATAGATACGAAGGATGAGTGATGTGTATCATCCTGGTTCCGGTGGATCGAAAGGATTCCCACCACCTCCTTACGGTTATCCGATGCATTGTAATATTTCTCGTGCCTTTCAAGAAATGACTGATGATGAACGAAAGTGCCTGGATGAACGAAAATATTGGTGCTTTCTGCTTTCAAGGTTATTCCATTTATTTTCATCTTCATCCTTTTCATTTTTTAATATCTATCATAATTGTTCATTTCATTTTATAAGCATTCAGTAAAATCATACGTATATATGCATATATAATATCACTTCCGTTTGTTTATCATTTTGATAAATTATTCCAGTTAATTGAAAATATATAAAAAATTGAATTATTTGTTCATCATTCCTCAGCATCATCATCATCATTCATTCATTCATTCATTCTATCGGATAAAATTTTATAATTTTATCAAATTATCTGAAGATAATAGGAAGCATTCTATTTTAATAGAAATAAGTAAGAAAGAAAGGAATGAGAAAAAATTATATGGAAGAATTTAATTATGAATTTCTGTAATTTAATCCGTGTTATTTGGTTTCATACAGTAACTGATTAAATGATAAGCACTAATGGATACTGTAATTCTATCATTCAAGACTTCATTTAAATTCAATTGTAGTTAAATATTTTCAAAATGGTTTCTACATCCCTTGAAATATTCTTTTTTGTGAGAAAAATTTGATATGAAATTTGCAATTGATTAAGGCAATTTTTGGAAAAACAAAAATAGTGAGTATATTTACAGATAACAACTTTAGTGTGTAGTATGATAAATATAAAAGAATTATAGGATTAGCAAACTGTTATTATTATCAGTTGAATGATTAATTGATGATTTGGTGATATTGACAGAAACATATTATCATCGCTCTCAGTAATGATATTTCATACCTCACTTATCCAATTCTTTTTCTTTTCACTAATTCATTGAATTTGCTTTCAAACGCTTTCCATTCAGCTTTTCCTTGATCCTAATTACTAAATGATACAACTTTACTTAAAGTTTTTATTCAGAACTACCTGCCTAATTTTAATTGTAAATTTCTTGATATACTTATCACAATGTGCCATCATTTGAAGTAAAAAATTGGCACTACAAAGTGGTTATTTTTCAGCAATAAATGCTCATTAGCAAAAATGATGATAGTAGCTTAAATGCTAATTATTCTTTCTATTTTTAGAAATAAGTAATACTTACACTTCAAATTTTTCGCTCTATCACTTTATTTTGAAAATAGAATTCTGAATTATCTGATCATAGAGTGTATGTTACAGATAAATAGCGAATTTAGCTTATATAAAAATGAGTTCAAGAATGAGACAATCTTTCTTATTGTCAATCTCAGTTTATTGAATGCAAGGATGCAGCTATCACCCAAAACACTGATAATATTATTCTTAACATATTTCCAAAAATTTGGCATTTCTTTTTCGAAATACTTAACCAGAACTTACTATATAACAAGCTTAAAGTTTAAAATGTGCAAGAATTGCAAGAAAATTCTGAATTAACTATATTTCCAAAGTTAAAATAAGTGAAAAGAAGAAAGAAATGAAAGAATGATTCATGCGCAATCATGAATTGATTTTAAATTTTGTTTAAATAATACTAAATTTCATAAATACTTTTCCATAACGAAGAATTTTATAAGTTATTGGGACTTTCTGCACATTCACTTAATTACTTTCAGTTAAGCTTCTTTAGCCTTGTAAAAGAAGCTAGCAACGCTAGTACTTTTTAATCTATTCAATTTAATGATATCGTCGACGAGAGATATTTATATATGTTAGTCTCATGTAAATAAATAATTCAAAAAGCCATACAATCTGTTCTGCAATATTAGTTAGTATGCAATTTAATTTAGATGTTCGAGAATATCTTAATGCTTCAATGTGATAATAATGCCTAAGATTTGCTTCACTAATTTTTTTTCCTGCAGTTTTCCTAAATGCATCAATTTATTGCCGGAAAAAAAATGAGAAGAATTAGATTTAACAGATAAAAATTTATTTACTTCATTCTGAACTATTATAGAAGAAGAAAGGGAAAAAGAAATGAGAGAAGATTTTATTTAATATCTGATAATATACTTCTTTTGCAAATATTTAATTCCATAGTCTATTTTATATTAAATTTCTTTTTTTAAGCATAGTAACGTTTTGTGTATCAATGCTACTGGTTGTTATTTGGAGAATTATAGCTCATATTTTTTGTCAACGAAGAGAACGAGACGAAATTGATACTATATTTGATCAGGTAAACTTTACCTTTGTTGAAATTTTTGTTCATTTAGATATTTCTGCATATTATTGTTTTTTTTTTTTAAATTTTAGTTTAACTGATATTCTTTTCATCTATTAGCTTCGTCAAATTTTGATAATTATTTAATTATCATTAAATTGACTGAACGATGAAATGTTTAACACTGACATTTATCGGTTAAATTTTAATATTTGAAATGAATGAAATTGCTTATTTTCTGTAAAATGTTGACAAAATTTAAAATTTAGTTTTTTGTTTTTTTTTTTGCAGATTAACATTTTTACTGATTATTTCAGGTTATTACTATTACATGATCATTTTAGGATGAAGGAAAGCATGAATTGTTGAAAGGTGATTTAGATGGTATTGCTGTCAAACAGGAAGAAGTACAAATAGGTTGGATGACAGAAGCAAAAGACTGGGCTGGCGAATTAATATCAGGACAAAGTATGACGGGCCGAATTTTGGTCGTATTAGTATTTGTTCTATCTATTGGTTCTCTTATTATCTACTTTTATGATGCCTCACAGTAAGCGATTTTCACTTTATAATTCTATAATTAGAATATCATTTAATTAAGGTACATTATAAAATAGATTTGTTAAAAAAAATTAAAAGTGAAATATAAGCCATATCCTTTGATGATAAAATCTGTGAATGAGAAGAATATAAAGAAAGTAAATAATGAAATAATTTCTTATCAATAAATTTTAATTTTCTTTTTCTGCTGTCATTTTTTTTTCAATTATTTTCTCATTAGTAATATTTGGTATTTTTCAATTTATCAGTACTATTATTTCGAAAAAAAAAAAAAAAAGAAAACAATTGAATTACTTGCGAGCATTTCAATAAATTTTCAAACGATTGCACTTTATTCGATGTTTTTTTTTCATCTTTTCTACAATCACGTGATAATGTTGTAGCAAAAATTTATGATAAAAATGAAATCTTTTTCCTTTCAAAGTTTAGCTAATTGTATTTCTTTACTTCCTTTCACTTCCATACGTTCTTTCGACTTTTTTTTTTGATGTGAAATTTGTTTGAAAGATAAGGAGAATTTATCAAATTGAATGTGTTTTATTGAATATTGATAGGAAAATATGAATTCACTTATTCCATTACAATCACATATTCAAATTATTAATAATTCTTACCATTTTAAAATTAAAGGGTTTAATTCATGTATTATTGGATTTTTATTATTGATTTTTCGACCTTTAATATAATGCATTTTAACCTTTAATATGATATTAGCTGTAATTATTCCTTTTATTTCAAGAAAGAAACAATAATCTTTTTTAAAAAGTTAAAAAAAAAGGAAATATACAATTATGACAAATATATATAAGCACATTGAATACTTCTATGCTTATAAATATTGCAAATAGAATGAAAAGAAAAATTTTATCAAATAATTCAAATAAAGCAGCTGTCAAAGAAAGTTTTTTTTCTGAAACATTAAAGAAAAGAACGAGAAAAAATGAGAAAAAAAGATTGCTTAAGTACTTGATGATTTCATCGTTTATAAAATGGAAAAATTGATAAATTATGGTTAATACTAGGTAGTATATTGATATTAAACAGAAGAAAGCGATTTCAAATACTTTTTCATCTCTATTGTTTTTTCTTTACATAAATAAATTCACCTGTAACAGATTGTCTTAAGAATGAATATTAAATTCACAATGGAATTCATAGTAGACAGAAATGAATGTTACGTTAGATTTGCAATATAAGTTTTAGAATATTCGATTTTGTAAATGCAATTCTTTAAAGCATTTCATGAAATTTATTAAATTGAACGGAATTGAAAATGGAAAAATAAATCCTCGTAATATAATTTCGCCATTAATCATATTCAATTGTTATTTTGCAGTTAGTCATAAAAAAATTTCAATTTGGAATTTCTAAAATTATAATTTATTTTTGCTATAATATTAGCACGAAAGAATTACTGAATGATAGCGATATAATAAATGAAAAAATTACGAATTAATAATATATTTTATTTCGTTATCATGATCGACTGTATACAAAATGTTAATGAATTCTTATTCTAATTGATTAAAATATTTCGTGAAATTTATTAAGTGGTAAATAAAATTTTTTGAAAACTAAGATCTTAAATTTTATTACGAAGCATTCTTGTAGTAGCATTTATCAACCGATTCTCTTGTATTTCTACTTTGTAACCATTAAACCAAATCTCTTATTTATAAATATTAACTTCAAATAAATGCACGTAATTGATGGACTTCATAATTTTTACTAATTGATTTTTTGAAATATAGATTTTTACCTTCTTTTGATAAAATTAATCGTCTTTCTCACATCAAATCAAAACTTAACTCATTATTCATGGTGAAAAGATGATGATGATTATGAAAAGCTTTTGTTCTGTCTTTTTTTATCACATGGAAATGATAACTTAAGCATTACTATTCAAGTTTTAGTAAATTTTTCTTAATCATCAAAATTTCAGTCCAAATTTTCAAGTGGAAACATGTGTATCATGGTCCGATAGTCCATCACAACAAATCGATCTTGGTTTCAATATTTTCTTCCTAATTTATTTTTTTATAAGAGTTCGTTTTCTTTTTCGTTAAAGGTTTATCATTCATTTCATCTTTTTATATATGACCATGTGAAACTAGATTAATTGATTACGCATAATTAATTGATAAGTAATATTTGAAAGAAAGAAACGAAATTTTATTGCAGATAATAAACGTAAATTATTTTCAATTTTAGTGATATCAGTATTTTTTTTCCAGTTTATTGCTGCTTCCGATAAAGTATGGTTTTTACTGGAAGTTTACAGTTTCATCGATTACTTCACAATACCACCCAGTTTTGTTGCCATATATTTAGAAAGAAATTGGCTCGGTTATTCTTTTTTTACTAACTTTAAAAAAAATAAAATTTGCAAAATTTTCAAAATTGAAGTTCAAAAAAAGACCGAAATTTCAAAAAAAAAACGAATCATTTCATAAAATGTGATTCTTTCTTATTTTAATCAAAAATGCATTTCAGGTTTACGTTTTTTGCGTGCATTACGATTAATGACTGTACCAGATATTTTACAGTACCTGAATGTACTAAAGACATCGTCATCAATACGTCTCACTCAGCTTCTTTCAATTTTCATATCTGTTTGCTTGACAGGAGCTGGATTTGTTCATGTTGTAAGCAAATCACTAATTTAGAAATATATTTAGAGCTTAATTATCATTCACTTTTTTTCAGTGTTAATAATTTTATACGATTCATTGATTAGCAAAGTATAATCCATTTTAAAATATAATTTAACTATCATATTTTAACTTATATACATTTTAGCTTGAAAATAGTGGTGATCCATTCAAAAATTTTGCTAATACCCATCGAATAACTTATTGGGATTGTGTTTATTTCCTATTGGTTACAATGTCTACTGGTTTGTTTTTTTTTTTTCGTCATTTAAATTTTCAGTTATTAATTTGAAAATTTTTGATAAGTTAATAGATGAAAATAAGACTAACTTAAACAAAGTAACCATTTAATTTAGCACAAATAAGTTAACTATACTTCTAATATTACATCATTAATTATTAGGCGAAAAAGAAACTTCCAATTATGCACAGTCTCTTTTATTTTGTTTAAATTGATGTATGAATAAAGGTGAAATTTAAGATAACTTTGTTAATAGAAAGTCTAAAGTAAAATCATCCAATTTAAAGTTTTCAAGACTATTCAATTTTATGATCTAAACCTAAAATTAACTGTTAATTTCATGTTGTTCTTCTACCAAACGAAATCGTACAATGGATTTTTAAAAAAAGTATTTTGTTAATCAATTAAATTTAATTATGAACCATTAATAATTAACTTGCTTGAAACAATACTGTTAAATTAAATGATAACACAAACCTGTGTCCATAAACCTATTGAAAATAGTATGATAAGATATGATATATGGTTAACTGTTTCAGTTGGTTACGGTGATATTTATTGTACAACATTTTTGGGAAGACTATTCATGGTATTCTTCATTCTTGGCGGATTGGTATGTTTTCTGTTTGAATTTTTCATAAAGAAAATTGAAATAATTTAACAAGCATTTAAAATAGTGCTTAACATATTCCAGGCAATGTTTGCTAGTTATATACCGGAAATAGCGGATTTGATTGGATCAAGGCAGAAATACGGAGGTGAATATAAAGGCGAGCATGGCAAAAAGTCAGATACAATGCTTGTTGTTAACATGCTTGTTTGCTATTTCAAAATTATGCACAAAATTTTGATAGTTAAAATAAATGCTTATACTAGTAGTAAATAGTAGCAGATAAATATGCTGGCTGGAATGTTTGCTAGAGAAAAAAAAAATTGTACATCCTTGTGCTAATTCTCAGTTTTTGTAATTTTTAAATCAATTTACAGGTAATGTTTAATTAAGGAGAAAGAAATTAATATATTTGCAGACATATTGTGGTTTGTGGTTATATAACTTATGAATCAGTTAGTCATTTTCTGCAAGATTTCCTTCACGAAGATCGGGAAGATGTTGATGTTGAAGTAGTGTTCTTGCACAGGTTTCAACCTTTGTAAAACTTTTTTTATTTTAAACCATTTTTATAGTATCATTTCTAAGTGAGCAAACTATCTTTAACTAGGAAGTATTAGAATGTTTTTGCAGAGTACCACCGGATCTTGAATTGGAAGGTCTTTTCAAACGACATTTTACGAAAGTTGAATTTTTCAGTGGAACGGTTATGGATTCCATCGATCTGTCTCGTGTAAAAGTATGCTTGTTTCAATTTTTCATATAATTTCAAAAACACCACTCAATAGAATATTCAAATCAATCATTGCGATTCAGGTTGATGAAGCAGATGCATGCTTGGTACTTGCTAACAAATACAGCAGTGATCCGGATGCAGAAGATGCTGCAAATATTATGCGTGTTATTTCCATTAAAAATTATAGCTCCGATATACGTGTTATTGTACAGTTGATGCAATATCACAATAAGGTCTTACTATTTGTTTATGATTACTTCATTTTCAATTTTCTTGTCCTATCAAATTCATTGAGAATCTTAAATTACTATTTGTTAGAATCAACCTCTTATGATAATGATATCTCATAATATGAGTAATGGAACTATTCCATCCATTTAATCTAACCATTTAGTTAAATTTTTGGCCAGTTGATTTTAAATGTAAAAGATTTACAAGTTTTTGTTTTGGGCTTATTTACTAAACATTCCTTCATGGGATTGGCGTCGTGGTGATGATGTTATTTGTTTGGCTGAACTTAAACTTGGATTTATTGCTCAGTCATGTCTTGCGCCTGGCTTTTCAACAATGATGGCTAATTTATTTGCGATGCGTTCCTTCAAAACGGTTCACTTTGTTGATAATTGAAAAAGAAAGGATAGAATCGGAAAATTAATCCAATTTTTATCATTAAATAATATAAGATTATGTGTGATTAAATTGAACCATAAATCAATCCATTATCAGATGTGAAGTGAAATCGTTCTATTTGATTCAGAAACCTTCAGGCTTCTGATCATTGTTCTCTAACAAACCGTATTGTTTTAGCTTGCTTGAAGTTTTACTCAAATAATTGATCATTCAAATTTCATCGACTGACAAGTGTTATAACTAAAATTTGTACTCATATTACATAATAATAATTCTAAAATTTCTTACCGTGTTTTCTTTGTCTTCAACTAATTGGAAAGTTTGAAAATTTTCATCTCAACATGTTGAAGTTACCAATTCGGAATTTCTTAATATAATTAACGTTTGTTACCTTTGCATGTGTTTAGCAATTGCTCTCATTAGGTTAACTTAGAAACTTTTTATTGGTCCATGTTCAAACAGGAACAATTACTAACCTGCCAGTTCCACCAAGTTTACCATGCAAGATAAAAAGCAAGCAGATAAGCCTGTCAGGAATTGATTTTCCGCTTGAATTTGTTTTCCGTTCTCGGAGAATTTTAATCCACCGATCACTTCTACTACTATTAATAGTTTAGCCGCTTTTCCAGTAAAAATTTTAACATGAATTGAATTAATTTCAGTCACCACATACTCCACCATGGTTGAATGATTACTTACGTGGTGCTGGTATGGAAATGTACACCGAGTCATTGTCCCATTCGTGTGTTGGTATGACTTTCACGGAGGCTGCTGAGTTTGTTTTATCTTTAACTTTCTCTTCTTTAAGTCTTACTCTGTTAATAAAAAGTTAAAGCCATTTGTTCGTAAAAGTTTTCCAGATTAAAATCAGAAACTCATTTAAATGTTGGGTGATGTATGAAAAGTAAACGTGATAGTGGAACGTGATAATATATGCTTGATAATGTTTTGTCGTGTGATTGTATTTTAAATGTTTCATCCGTATTTATTTCTGTCCATATATGTTCTCAAGTGTTCTCAATTTGTTCATTATACGTAATTTGTTTCTTGTTTGTCTATCAAAGTTAAAATACAAAATTGTGAAATTTCTACTACAAAAAAGGGCAAATTGTTAAATTTAAATTTTCACTCAAAAATTCCGAATTTTAAATTTCATCTTCAAAATATGTAGGATTAATTCTGGAAAAGATTTTTCATCATTTACATTGAGGAGGAAAGTTTCTTTTAATGAATGAGAACCCATTGATTGATAAATTTCAGTCCCGCAATACACCGGACTGGTTAAATTTATACCTGTGTGGTGCAGGCATGGAAATGTATACAGATACATTATCACACGGTTTCGTAGGGATGACGTTTCCGGATGCAGCTGAGTAAGCACAAGAGAATGCGTTTAAGCTAATAATTTTGCTAGCATGCTTTCAAGCTATAATGCCTTAACTTCCAAACTAACATTATACAAAGATTATCCGATTAACACCAATAGTGTTACAATGAAGAAATGATTTTGCATAGTTATCTGAGCAGAAATTATTTCTTCCACAGATATATAAAAGAGCTTATTCATTGATGATAAAATTAGGAAGGTGAATGAAATTAGAATTAAATTCATTAGATATTATTGATCTTAATTACTAAACTTTTTAATAAGATAAAATTTTTGACATTATCGTTAGAAAAAAAAAGTTTATATTATTGATTATTAATTATAAAGATATAAAATTAAAGATTAATTATAAAAGTACAACAGAATTTTATTCTTTCAAAAGTATTTGTCTAAACAAATATTTCTCATTCTTCGTAATTTCCAAATATATGATTGAATTTGTAATTATTATACGTTTTTTTTTATGGAGGTCAATGTCTTTCTTTTTACTAATAATAAATATAGAAATGTACTTTCATCATTCTTCAATCGGATAAAAAAGTTAAATCAAAGGGTTCAATAATTTCATATCTTGTGTATAAAAATTGACAAATAATATTGTTTGATAAAATCTCATCGAAAATTTTACCAAAAATTTCAAAACTTCCATGAAATGAATATTTCAAATGAATGCTTAAATAAACTGTAGTATCATTATTTTCCTGTGAACAATTTGTTTTGCTGTGAACGTTTTGCTGTGATTTAATTTAAAAATAATAAAACAATAATTAATTTGCTTAATAAAAAATACGTGAATTATAAATGGAATATTCCTTTTTCTTCTTTTATTTTTTCAGTTTGCTTTTTACTCGTTTGGGCTTACTGTTATTAGCGATCGAATTGAAAGATGATGAGAAGAAAGAATGCAATATTGCAATTAATCCAGCACCAACAACAACAATTCAGCCCCAAACACAAGGATTTTTCATTGCTCAATCAGCTGATGAAGTGAAACGGTATAATTGTTAATTTGTTTTTCAAATTAGTTTACTTTTTTTTCTGTTAGTATTTTTAAATTAAATTAGAAAAAATGAAGTTAAATTTTATAGAGCATTTTACTGGTGTAAACAATGTCATGAAGATATTATGGATATATCACTTATCAAGAAATGTAAATGTCGAAATTGTAAGTTTTCCTTTTAAATCTTTTAATATTTATTGGATTATTAATTATTTTCTAAGAATGATAAATCTTCCTCATTATGATGCCGTCTATTTTCTTATCTTTATCTTTTATCTTATCTTCAATGATGCTTATTGGGCATTGTTACGGTCAATTACATTACAAACATTTCTATCTATATATTTCATATATAGCTTATCACTGTAAAAATTTTCAAATAATTTCATATCTGTTTATTTTTGAAAATTTTCATCTTTCAGTAGCTCTTTTCCGGAAAGGAGCAAAACAAGTGCAATTATCCAAACGAATTGGTTAGTTTTCAGCAAATATTCGGTAACATTTCATCCAATTAATACATGTATTATTGGTAATTCAGTGTTTTATTAAACAGTCAATTTAAATGGCAAATGAAACAACAACGAAGAATACGTTTTCGTTACTTACATAGAAAACAAAAAAACTTGACGTTTCTAGAAACAGTTTCAGATAGCGATACGAAAAACAGCTATCTAAACGCTTTGGATGATGTTGGTAATAAGAAATGTTTTGCTTGTTTGCTGGCTAACGTTTTCGATTGCTTACAATTTGGACAATTTAACAAATTTGTTTGTTTCAGTAGTTTCTTCATTTTTTTTACCTTTTTTTTTCTTTTATATTTTCAGCTCGTGCAACACCTGTGTCTAATGCATCAAATGATACAGCTATACAATTGCGAAGGCTTGATGAACGGTTAGTTTAAAATTAACATTTCTCAAAAAAGATTGTTTCGAGATATTTGAAAGTAATTAAAGTTATTAGAAGTTAAAGTAATGAAATTATTTAATTTAACTGGTATTGTGAGTTCATTTCAAAAACGATCTGAACATTGATAAGTTAAAATTATTGAAAAGTATAGAATAAATAATTTCATGATTTGGATTAAGAATGCAATAAAGATAAACGATAAATGCTTAATGTTTTATAGGCGTTCATTTGGCCAAAAGAATTCACTAAGTTTGCCACCTGAAAATCGAACTATTGATTTCAGTAAGGAATTTGAGCAACAGGATATGAAATACGATAGTACAGGAATGTTCCACTGGTGTCCAGCAAGAACACTTGAAGAATGTGTTTTGGTAAGTAAAATTGCTCAGAATTACATATTTGATTAAGGTAAAATCAGAATGAAGCTAAAAATTCAATAAAACAAAAAGTCCTCGGCTCTTACGTTTTTTATTCTTTGATAAGTTTTGAATCTATTTTTCGAATTTATAACTGTAAAATAAAAAAGTAAAATTAGGATGTAGAGAACGGATAAATAATTCAAAACATTTTTTTTCTCCTATTGAGTATAGATGAATTTTTTTAGGATCGTCATCAAGCAGCGATGACAGTACTAAACGGACATGTAGTTGTTTGTTTATTCGCTGATCGTAATTCACCTTTAATTGGTCTTCGCAATTTTGTCATGCCTCTTCGTGCCTCAAATTTTCATTACCATGAACTTAAGCATGTTGTTATTGTTGGGGATGTGGAATATCTGAAAAGAGAATGGAAAACTTTGTATAATCTACCAAAGATTTCTATTTTAAATGTGCGTTTTTTTAAAAATTTTTCTCTTCCACATTTTAATTTTTTCCTCGGAAACAGTAAATGAAAGAAGATAAAATTTTTGCTTCGTACTACTATATCATTTATTTAAACAAGAATTCATATAGTACGTGCTATGATAAAAAAAGTAACAAAATAGGATGACGATGTTTATATGTTTTATTTTATATCTAAAGAACGTTTATATAAAACGAACGCATTAGTCCTAGTATATATCCAGCTATATTAATTATACTTATGCACGCGTCATTTACTTAATATTTTCAGACTTTAGGACTTCTATGATTTAATCTAAGATGATAAAGTAGACAACGAATTACTATTACATTTAGTTATTTTATCTTTTATGCAAACTTTGCTACTTCCTCTAATACAAGCTAAATTTCTTATCATTATTCAGTAGAAAAAATTACCAGTTTCAAAGAAAAGATTACGGAGGATGATATAAATTCGAAATCCTACTACTAGAACTTTCTTATAATTATTTCGAAAAAAAAATACATCTTCTCAGGGATCTCCATTATCACGAGCAGATTTGCGAGCAGTAAATATAAATTTATGCGATATGTGTGTTATTGTATCAGCTCGTATACCGAACCCAAACGAAGATCCAACGCTAGCCGATAAAGAAGCAATTTTAGCATCATTAAACATCAAAGCAATGCAGGTTTATTGTTTACTTTCATTATCAGAATTCCTGAACTATCTACAAACTCCAACTAATGATAATCATTGATAATAAAATCAAGAGAGAAGTATATTCAGTCATTTAATTCAGTCTGTCACTATAAATGATCTAAATATTTTGTCTCTCTCTTAACTCTTAATGGATTATTATGAATATGCTGAAACTTTTAGTTCTAAATTATCACCTCCATTAATTGAAAATATCATTATTAAGTACGGTTAAGTCTTTTTCTTCCAAATACCATTCGCCGACGTAAACTGTCGTCTACCTCTCACTCAAACTTCCCTTCTGTACCTTACTGATGATCTTACTTTATCTTTAATTTTAAAGTATCATAAAGACCGATGTATTTACTACTTCATTTTTCAGTTTGATGATACTCTTGGTTTTTATCCATTACGACAAACTGGTGGAACCGTTTCGCCACTTGGTAGTCCGTTGTCGTTACAAAAGAAAGGAGCACGATTTGGTACCAATGTACCGATGATTACTGAGCTCGGTAAAGCGTTATCCTTTTGTTTTAAATTGAAACACATAGTTAAAACTTCTGTAACCTTTCACTCGATTAAATACTACCAATCACTAAAGTTCTAAATAAGTTCTGGAATTTTCCTAGAAATCAACTAGTTATATCTCGTTTCATATTTAATATGTTCCATTAAAGTTAACGACTCCAATGTTCAATTCTTGGATCAGGACGATGATGACGATCCAGACACCGAGCTCTATCTTACTCAACCTTTTGCTTGCGGCACCGCTTTTGCAATATCTGTACTGGATTCTCTGATGAGTACCGTAAGTCTTTCCGCAATAGTGAAAAAATGACATAGAATTTGCTGTAATGAAAGACTGCAAAAAACAAAGCTTAAATCTTGGCTGGAAATGTGATACTTTTTCTCTTCAATCTTGCAGACATATTTTAACGATTCTGCTTTGACGTTGATTCGAACACTGGTAACAGGAGGTGCTACACCGGAAATGGAGTTAATATTAGCTGAAGGTGCAGGATTACGAGGCGGATACAGCACACCAGAAACGCTAAATAATCGAGATCGCTGTAGAATTTCGCAATTAGCTCTGCAAGACCGACCGTTTGAAGGAATTACGGTGACCTATTTTTCTCTGAATGATTCAAATTTAACACAAGTGAATAGCAAACATAAATATGAGGAAAATGTGGTTTCAGACAGGCAGTTCCTACGGCCAAATGTTCAGTATCGCACTAAAAAGACATGGACAACTTTGCATCGGGCTGTATAGATTACACGATCAAGCGGCTGTTGACTCTAACAAACGATATGTAATAACAAATCCACCAGCTGAATTACGACTATTACTAAGCGACTATGTATGTTTCGTTTGCCTGTATTACCAACCTTTTAACCCTCTCTCTGTCCCAATAAAAATGTAGAAAATATTGCACTATTGAAACGTTTATAACCTTTTTATTTAAATAACACGTATTAATAATACGCACAACAATGAAAAAAGCACAAGGAACATACCACATTAGTGCATCAAGATGCTTTTTATTTTTCAGGTCTATGTGTTGGAACAATTTGATCCTGGTTTGGAATACGAACCAAGGAAAAATTTCTTATGATTTTTCGTTTCAATCTGTTTTTGTTGTTTCTTCTAAAAATGATGTCGCTCAGCTGTTCTACCTGTAACATCCAATCAAAAAAGAATGTCCCCAACAAGAACGTATATTATAATGAAGTAAAATTTAAAGTGAAGCATTTTTAACCGGGATCCGTAACACAAATGACAAATTAATTTATCCAAATTTATTTTTTAAGCTGTTATTTTGCCTATGTATAAAAAAATAAATACACACAAATAACTAATATTTACATGACATCCAAAAAAAATGTATCCATAAATTTACAGCACAACAAATAGTAAGTGACCAAATATTGAAATCAAAATGTGTTGAAAGAAGAAAGCTTTACTCTCCGCCATTATTTACCATTGCTCGTGCCCATCGACTGGACATCTTTATGCAGCAGTTCGATTAAATTTATTAAATCTCTATTTCCACCTAGCGTGTCGATATGGGTAATTAGAATGTCGTGTAATTCTTGTAAACGTTTCAAGGTATATCTAAAAGAAATAGTCCACAAATAACTAAATATGAGAAAAGCACTAAAACACATGAATGTGAAAGTAAAACTTTTGACACGGGAAAATGTTTACCTGAACGCTCCTCGTTCTTCCATAATTCGTATGCATTGTTTCTTAACTTCCATTTCTTTAGGTCTTTGACGTAATATATCTAAAAGATTATTCATAAATTAAAAGAACAAGAAATTCCCATAACCGCAATCAGATTCCTCAAAAGTGAGGGTGTTGCACGTATGCTTAACAAATTGTTATGATTTTATGAAATATCCAAAATGGTTACGAATAATTTCGTCGTCACTGTGTTCTTTGTCAATAGCAGCTATGATAGGGAAAGAGAACTTTCCTTCCGTGAGGTCTTCAGCAAATGTCTTCTGCTCTGCATATGAAGGGGAACACAGATTCATATAGTCATCTCTGCAATATCACTGCAGTATCTAAGCAATTAAAAAAGATGAGGCGGAAAGAACGGAAAAATCATATGAACAAAAACATCGGGAACGATTACCTGATCTGGAAATAAATGGCCAAATTCCTTATCAATGATTTAAAATCGTATTGCTTTTTCCCAAATAATTCCATTAACCGTACCGTTAGAGCAAACAAACCACCCGTTTCTAAAAAATTATTGCAATTGAAATAAATATTCGTCAAACCAGAAAAGCAAAATTTATAATTTATGACTTAATTAACGGCTAACAAATACTTTGTGCGGCCATTTGCTCGTACTCCTCCTCAGTTGGGCATTGAACTATATCTCGCCAATATAATTCCTTCCCTTGTCCGCGATGTAATTCCAGTAGTTGTTCTAAATTTTGTAGTATGAAACAGAGAGCTATCACTTCGTATCAATGCTGTCATGTAAACCTTTTTGACCATCACTCCTTATTCATTATCGAACAACGAAAAATTTTTAAGATCAAATGCATTCCTCTCATATTTTAAAAATCTTTACCAAATTTAAATTCCAAATGTCCTCCAAAGCTGCTTACAGATAAGTAATCTATAAAAATTGGACAAAAAAGTAAATTTATAAAAACCTGTGAAAATTTTGGCAGCTTCAAATTTACCCCACAACATGCATCTAGAAAGTGCTGCAAAATATATATAATTCGCTGTGTTGATCGTACGCGGAATCCCATAAACTCTATGTGTTACCGGTAATCCACGACGCAGAAGTGAGCTATCTTCAATATCATCAATCCTGCAATTTTAATCAATGTAACTAACGCAAACACCTACAATATTATTATAAATGAAAATCCGGAAATTTTAAAATCTGGAGCAGTTTCGAAGAACCAAAGCACTATCAACTTTGAAAAAACAACTTCCTCACAACCAAGCCACACATGAGCTTACATAAGTGATGCATTGTGAAGCATTTCGATCACAGCTATGATGGAATCCAGTATTTCCATGTCAACTTGCAACCAAATATTAAATGCTTTTGCTAATTGAGTCCTTAACTGCTTCCCGGGTAACTTCACTATATATTCATACGGTGCAAGCAATTGTGATACGTAATCTGTCATTTCGCAGGAAAACACACAAACTGTGAAGCAAACAATTGATTAAAAACCATATGATGTTAATTTCGAAGAATGAAACAAGCGTAGGAAGGAGTAAGTCCAATGACTTATTCATTCCCACGATTTTTTTGTCCATTTCATCATCAATTTCAAAGATATTTGCCAATCGCTGTTCGACATATAATTAACAAATGCATTATACCAAGAATAATTTTTATTTACACTAGACAGTTATATCAAACATATCGCGAGATCAGCATGGCACTGCTGTTCCGGTTTCTCGAACATATTCCACGCATTTGCTGGGATCTGTTGGGAAATATTTTTGACATCGAGTCATTATTCTTTTAAAAGCCTGAAATGCTTATATTGAATTTTCAGAGTTATTAAATACTTATATATTAACTAATCAAAGGCTCTTTTACTGATAACTATACTCATCATTGTGATACACAAAATTTTCAGTGTTTTTTTTCATTTCTAATTTTTTGAACTGAACAAAATTATGTCTCACATCTACAAACAAAAATTGGTAGTATTGACATAGTTGTTCATGAGAGTGAACAAAATATCCTAAAACTTATGTTTTATAAATGCTGTTCGGTAAAAACCTGTATGTATTTCCGTTGTGTCTCATCATTAAGTACATGGGCAATATTTGAAACGTAGGCTTTTGCCGAACCAGGTCGTTGATGCAGACCAGACCTCGTCACACCTACAGGCCATGGAGCATTACCGATTGCCATTTCCATATATGCATTATTTGCTCTGCAACAAAACAATTACTAATGATTTGGAAATATTTATTGTAAAATTTCTCCAAAAAAACTTAAACTTTGTTACGTTACACTGCCAATATATTATAAAAACAAACCGGATATAATCGCGATCGATTATGATGAGACGACAAATTTTTATCAAGTGTTCTCTGATGTCAGCATTTACATTGTGTTTCTCTAGGTTTTTCATCAATGGACGAAGATGTTCCATTGTTTGCTTATGCATTGTCGCAGCTAATTTACCTTCTGCTGATCTGAAATGTAAATTTCTAACATCCAGACCTCTAAAAAATAAAGAGAAGACAACAAAAGCTTATCAGCTATTAACCGTAAATAAAAAGATACGTGAATTTCCATCTCTAGGTAAAATTACAACATAATCTAAAAGAACCTCAGGTTTTTGTGGTAACTTCTTTAAAAACTTAACTGAGATAGAGCATTCAAAAAACATTTTTTTTGCTAGGAATGGTAAAATTCTAACTAGCGCTTAACGTCCCATGATACGCTGTTCTTCTCAACCATAACCACTGAACTAACAATTGTTTGTATCATCTCAGAAAAAGCCAACCCATCTACCGCAACTATCCAAAATTCTAAACAAAAGAAAGTCATACCTTTTTTCAATTTCATCGCGAGCATTTAGTGCTTTACCCCACCGAGTTAATATGTAAGAAAAAAATTCACGAATAACATCGCAGTCTCTATTCGGATTATCACCTTCACCCAATAACTGAGCATTAGCCTCTATCCTCTCCCAATTAGTATCACCTGCGGAGTTTGGCATATCAACATCGTGTTTTCCTGGAAGCTCGGTATTGTAATAATTCGAAAGCAGTTGAGCAAACACGATGCCTTAATTTGTGATGAGGTAACCAAAGAATAAAGTTAAAACATAGATACGTGATCGCGAAATAAATAAACTGCAAATTGCATATATGAAATTGGACCCACAATGGTTTGAATCCACTACAAGTTGGTGTGCAATAAATAGCTATAAATGATCAACCAAGTTTTATAGCACTAATTCCAACTCAATGCAGCTTTCCAAGTTTACAAAAAATTCGACGAAAATAATAATTTATAATTGAAATCGATCATCTAATTTTAAAGATGTGACTAATACGCAAAACATAATATGGAGAACTAACCAGCATTATACTGTTCTCCTTTAATAACTTCTTCTATCAGTTCATGGTCCACTTCTTTCATTGCCGACTGGAAATCATTTTTCCACCCTTCTTTCATATCAGGCTAAAATAAAAACAAAAGAACTATGAACTGAAACTGAAACTTTACATAAGTTTAAGCGATAGTAAAATGTACAAGGAAGAAGAAACCACATCAAGTGAGCGATGATAACACATACGTAACACGTAACAAGAAAGGACTCACTTGCTCGATTTCAAACCTACGAAGCCGAGCTCGAGATTCTTGTTCTGTTTCACCAAACAGTGTAATCGGTTGACTCCGACTCCTTAACCTTTTGATGACATCTACTCGTGGCAAATCATCATAATCTAATTCAGGTTCAGTGCACATTTCCTTCGATTGATGCACTAAGGTTTCGTTTTTCGCCTATTATACAAGATATTAAAACACACATCCGCAAAAAACGCGACTTTACAAATCTAAATTAAAAAATTATGGATGAAAAGCACAATATGATGCTTAGCATCAGAGAATTATCGGATATTATTAATAGTTTTCACGGTAACAAAAGGCAGAAAATGTGAACTTACAGCATTTGTTGGAGTCGACACTGCAGTTTGATGTTCCGCTTGATAATTTACATGATTCCTCTCTTTCTTTTGGAGCAATTCGCTGCGTTTCAAGTATTTTTTATTTGGTGCCTACAGCAAGCCATAGTTTAAGAGTTATAAATCTTTTATACATATATATTTTTGCAACTTACTCCTCTATGCTCAACAGCATCTTGTCATACGAGATCTCAGTACTTGAGTCATTAAGAATGAATAATCTCAATCAAAAGATAAACAGATAAACATACTATAATTTCCTCAACTTGCTTTCGTTTACGCTCAATTTCCGCTCTTAAAATATCCATCACTTTCTGAAAAAAAAGACAAGGTAATGCATGATAACCATCATATTATCTCTAGAATACTATGAAGAAAGTGAACTGACTTCATTTTGTGATCTAAGAGCAATATCATAATCACTCTCACCACCCACCCCACACCTTGAATCTCGAGAAATATCCACCAACACTTCAAGACTCTACGAAACCAACAGCACCACCCTATGCAGCGAATTACCAATCAGTTTTGTGTGAAACTTTTTGCAACCCAAATACAAACCTGCAGGTGCAGCAAAGAACATATACCGGTAGCACCGTTGACATCTACTGTCTGTCAAATATTCCCACTCCTTTAATAGTATATCACTTAATCCCTTTAAGGAAGATTATCTTTAGATTTTTTTTACTTCTTCATTTCACGCTATTTCTTCCGCACTCTTTTCCCCTCTCCATTTTCTAATCATTCATTTAAGCGGAAGAAATTTCATTTTCTTCATTTTTTCGTTGTTACATCTCTAACATCGGCGTGTTTCGCACTCACACTTAATAATTCCGTATTATACTTACCTGGTCACGTACGTGGTCCTGTTATAAATAACATATCGTAAGAATGTTTTACGGCATCATTATTCTTAATAGCGTTATAGAAAAGATAAATTAATAAAAAGTAATAATGGAGCCATGGCACACCATATACTACACCATTAACTTTATAATTTCTCCAAACTTTTTCATCAACTTTTCCAACATTTTTCTTTTACTTCATAGATATAAAAAACTCAAGCTCTCATAAAGATTAATATCGAAATTTGGAACAAGTTAAGGAAATTCCTGAAAATAGTTAGAGGTGATAAAAAGAAAAAGATTTCTAAGTATCATAAAGGAATAAAAAATAAACTGCTAAACGTCATTTGTAACTGAACGGTAAGTTTTTTAAGTGTTACTCACAATAAATGAACCAATTTTTTCTAAATTTGAGAAAGAATTGAAATTTCAATCTAGTCATTTAATTTACATGAAGTTCCACATACATGCTTCATATTTCTTTTTATACCATTTATTATTCTAAAACAAGAAAAATATGAAAAGTTTTAGTGATGAGGTGGCATTGGTATAGGAGTTTGCTACGACAGCAACAACATTTACAAGCACACTTATCATCATGTAACATTAACCTTAATTGTATGGTATCTTTTTCGTTCTTTTCCCGTAGGTAATTCGTTCAAGGTTTATCTAATTAAAATATTGTTCGTATTTGCGTTCGTACTTGGATTTTTCCAAGGCACAATATTAAGGAGATAAGATTATTCATATAGCTTAATTTTTAGCAGCGGTTAAGAATGTATTCAAATGATACTAAGGAAGAAAATCTATGTATTTGGTATCAAAACGGTTTGCCAGTAATTGAGATACCATTACCATCGAGGAGAGAAATGTGTCAATTTACTCTGAAACCTATCACTGATACTGTAGCTCGATTCTGCAGAAATATCGAATACGAAGATAAAGGCATTGAAATTGTATATGTTTATTCAACAAGTAAGTTTCACAGTTCTCAAAAAGTGGAATTTAGGAATTTCTAATTTATAACTTAGCATTTCGTTGGCTACAATTTCCGATTTTGATTTTGCTATTCATCTTCACGTTTATTCAAAACCATAATGCTATTTTCTCGATTACTTTGTTTCTGCCTTCTTATTTGATTTTTTTTTTTTGCCTAAACTTCGAAGATTTCCAGCTGGTAATAGAATTGCTGGAAATACTTTAGTGCAGCACTTATTGTTGCGAGGCAATTTTAGATTACGCATTAATGATTACCTTTATGTTGTTAAAGTGCCGCCTACAAAAGATACCACTGCGGTGGGATTTTTATTTTATTGCTCTTTAACTGTATAAATACTCTCTAGACTTCTTAGCAAATTACCTGTTTTTAAAGTAGTACTAATTATAAAAACATTTTTCTATAAAAATGATTTGCTATTCTAAAATCCTATCCCTGTCAAGTCAGTCAATCACGAAAACTCTAATCATTACTGTTTGACGCCAAATACATAGATTCTCGAGTACCCGAAGAACAGTACATCAGTTGAATTAAGTTTTGAATCTTGATTAATTTGCATAACACTCTATATTAATGAAGCATTAATAAAGCGGTGTGAAATTGTATAACATTGTGAAATAATTTATAATAGTAATAAATTTGAAGACTATCAAGGCGGATATCAGCGCAGTACAGAAATTTGACGATTTAAAGTTAGCAGTAGCGTCACTATACTCTATCATGAATGTGGATGAGTATAAAACATTCCAAGAAAAGATGCTCGTAGAAAAGTACGAAAATGTGAAAGCGGAACTTAAACCATTAATTCAAGTTTGTTTATTTTTCAAATTTTTTTTGAAGTTTTTATTCAAGTGACGTTACGCATCGCCTTAGTATCATCATTAGATCTACCCCTTCCGCCGTGATTACTTACATGTATTACCTGTTACCTTAACAGTTGACACTTATCATTGTATTTTTACAATTACTAGGACTATTTGTTTTGATGGGAACATGATGAATTATTCAGCTTTTCACTGTATCATAAAATATGGCCATAGTAATAACCAAGATTATGAATTGGAATGATGAATTGTTTAAGTAATCCGAAAGCAAGATTTTAAAAGCAGTCTTATATTTTTAATAAGTTTCAGACGAAATTTGAAATTGATACATTCTGCAGAAAACGTGCAGAACGAAAGATGTGGTTAACTTTGGCAGCAATAGGATTTCAAGCAGGATTTCTGGCTCGATTGACGTGGTGGGAACTTGGCTGGAATATCGTGGAACCTATTACATATTTTGCAACATCTACTATGTTCATCGCATCGTTTTCTTATTATTTATATACTAATGAGGTAGTATTTGCTTATACTTTTCAAATAGTAAACAGTAGTGTTAAACATATTTCTAAGTAAAGGGGTGATATAGTTTGAGAAGTTAAGTTTTATCTCATTATGCTGTTGCTTGTGCTACGGGACAATAAAAGCTTGTTGCCCTAAATCACGAATCAGTTTATATTTAGTCAAGTTATCCCAAAGATCCAAATAGAGTGTTATTTTCTAAAATCTATCACTTTTCAGTATTACAGTCACAGTAATCATAAAAGGAGATCTATGAACTTATACTTTCATAAAAAAGCGACAAAAAGCAATTTCGACATATCGAGGTAAACCAGTCCAATCACTAAATCATGGTGTAATGTTATTTAAACATTTTAGTGAAATCAGTTTACTGCAGTTTATACTGTGTGAAATGCAAATGTTTTTTATTGCAGATTTAATGAACTGCAACATATAGCGAATTCCTTAAAGCATGACTTGAAAAGACTTCGAGATCCGTTGTATCAGCACTTTCCTGCTACAGGATTGGCATCTTTTCGACGAGAAAATAACAAAATGCAGCCTACGACCTCCAAAAAAAGATTAAGCTGATACTAAATTTTTACTGAACTAAGTGATTTTTAATTGAATTTTAATCTTATTTGTATGACCTTTAAAGATTGCCTACTGCTATGACCTTCAATGATTGCTTTTCGGTTTCAATTAAGATTTTTTGAACACTTATGTAGCTTGGAGATTCTTTACGCCTAATGAAAATTGATAAGAGAAAGTAAAGTCAAAGAAATTAGCGAAGTCATTGTATAACAGTTTTTTTGGGTTTTCAAACCCATTCTTTTTATACTGACATACTGATGTACATTATGGCATATTCGTGTCTATTAAATCTATTAATTGTTGTGTCTTGAAAAAATTCAGTTATTATAACAAATTAGCCACCAAAAATGATTAGTGAATTTCAAGCTGCAATGTGGTTTTATTCGCAGTAAGAATAAAACGGGTTTACTATCCTTGTGTTGAACATGGAACAGGAAATTTGAGAGAAAATGCTGGTTGTCACTTTTTCTGTTTATGGGTGAGTTCCGAACAACAATCGAACTATTGGGTCGAAATATTTTCTATTGTCCAACCACTTGTTTATGTCTCCTCAATCTCTTAACAATTTTAAATCTTTACATCATCCCGTTTCCCACAAAATGTGGAGGCAACAAACCGAACATTTCAAACCATTATAAAGCAGGAATACAGATTAATAGACTAATCATCTAATCATATGAAATGACGTTCTCGATATAATATTCAAGAAATAAAAAGAATTTTTCAACTTATCTATAGGAAGCAATAGAATACAACAAAATTTAGAATTATGAGATCATGTAGAACTCCATAAAGTAAAGTCAAAGCTTGCGTAAAAGTATTTCCTTGGAAGTTACCCAATGATAGTTTCAGTTAGTTTGAAATGAGTTAAAATTCAATAAGTAATTAAATTATAAATAAAATTAATTTTTCCAATAAAATAGTATAAACTACACTACTCTTTACATGTAAAAAATTCCTGAACTTTCATCAAATCTAAATTTAAACTTCTTTTTTCTTATTTAAATTCGAAATTACCACCATAAATAGCAAGGAAGTTATATCGATATGATAATGTAAATTGTAAACTGTTCTATGCTGTATTTTTTGCATTTGTAACACTTGACCTTTATCAAATTTTCGATCTCAGCAAATACATGGGGAAAAACGATTAGTCGTCAATTATTGTAACAGAATCGATTACTAGAAGAAGAGAATTATTTAGTTGTTCTGATCCGGCTTAACCATGAAGTACATTTCTTTTTATCCGTTAGAATAGATGATATTTTCGGAAGTCGACTTTTTTCGAGATTTTTCAAAACTGTTGATCCAGCATTTTTTTCCCGGATCACTTCGACAATTTCAGGATTACGCCGTAATTGGCTAACATTTCGACCATCACAATCGCTAAGCAATGAAGGTGAATTAGCGTAATTTATACTTTTGCGCTGAAAAGATTGTCGATCACTGAAACGTATGTAATGATGTGTAGGAAAATAATGTTAATGCAGTATTTCTGCGATAAGTTGAAAACGAAATTATCATCAGGAAAAAAAAAACATTGTTATAACAAAAATGAAATAGTCCACAACTAAACAAGATTATAAAATTTATTTTTAACACAGTTCAATAATCTTTCAATTAATTTAAATATAAAGAATTTTCTAAATCATTTACAAGTATTTCAAGAGTTTGTCGTTTAAAACAATCCAAAAAAGACAACGATATGTTAGAATCACAGTTATATTGTTTACAACTTACCAAATGTGGTAATCTGGATGGATTATTAATTGATGATGATCGTTTTGATATCATTGATCGTTTTTCCATATAAAGCTGTTTGCCACTGATAACGGCATAATCAGATGAGCCACTACTATGAGAGAGTGGAGTATCATATTTAACTAATTCATTTCCTAAAATAATTTGCAAATATTTAAAATATGATGAATATAAGTGGAAAATAGATTTGAGATATTAATTTCAGTAAATTATAAACCACCAAATGAATCCATTGATCCTTGTTCGATGATTCTCGGTCGTTCATTCAGGTTCGTCCGTCGAGTCACAGTAGGCGTGGAATACGGACTACGAATGATATTATTCCGAACATCTTGCAATGATGAAACTACTGATCGTGCATGATCGTAATTGATTAATGGATGTGAGCTAGAAGCAATTTTTTTTGCTTTAAATTTAGTATCAATGTCTTTCTTTGCAATAAAATGATATATGAGTTGTTAATTTAGCTTTATACTTATTGTATTGTTAAAATCAAAAACGAAACGAGGTAATAATTATTTTTATTTTAAACTTCTCATACTTCATGAAAATGTAATCAATTTTCTATACGTATCGCTCGTATTCGATGATAAAAGAGAAAAGTATAAGTGATATGAAATACTTACTTTAATGTGGGAGATAATTTTTCCACGTTATTTTCAGTTTTTTTAATCACGCAATCACGAAAATGTGGAGTGTTTCCGGATGCTCGACCTTCTGTTTCTACCAGACTTAAGTAATTGAATTTTGAAATTTTCAAAAAGTAAGTTGAAATAGTGATTGAAACTTGTTGAGAAACTATAAATTATATGTAGCACAGAATTCTTTCAATACCAAAACTTACCTAATTGGTCGTCCAGCTGACTGACTTTTATGATTTCTTTGTGATGTAGGAATTTTGTTAACCGAATTTTTAAGCAATTCTCGTTG
The DNA here is from genome assembly GCA_013365365.1 of Cruorifilaria tuberocauda. Taxonomy (NCBI): domain Eukaryota; kingdom Metazoa; phylum Nematoda; class Chromadorea; order Rhabditida; family Onchocercidae; genus Cruorifilaria; species Cruorifilaria tuberocauda. The sequence continues at coordinate 76,219 of JABVXU010000186.1, read as the reverse complement.
TTCGCGATGTCGTATTGAAGCACCTTTAAATCTTTCCTAATTTAATTGAAGAATTAATTCTAAAATTATTTTCATTTTTGGCAAATTTGATAATTTCATATTCACTAGCTTTTACTTGAAATTATTGTTCCGTATAAGTAATTCACCTTGTTGTGATATAATAGCAGTACTTTGTAAATCATCCCGAATATGTGAACCAGAATTTGAAGTGCCAGCGCGTTCAAGATGAGCTTTATTTATTCCCGTAAATTCTGATATTCGTGATAAACCTTAAAAATATAATTCAAAATATTCAATACAATAGTAGTTACCATGAAATCTGTATGTTAAATTATACTCTTAAATAGTTATAGAACAAACATAAACCTAATTTGGCATAGAAGTATGATAAGAAAAGAAATAAACTTACATCTAGCATAATCGAATAATCGCAAAAATTCATTTTCAATACTTTGCTCATTTTTTTCAACTTCCGATTCCATAGCACATGAATCAGAACGACGATGTTTACGTATTCGCGATCCGTGTAATTTAAATGGCAACAGGAAATTCAATTCTGGTTTAATCTAAAGAATGAAAATTTAAATTAAGCGATTAGTTTTAATTATTATAAATGTGATAAATATCGATTGTGTTTATTACTTGAATTTATATTAAATGTTGAAATTTGAAATAAACTATCATACTGTTTTTTGCAATAAATCTTCGCCATGATATGAAGCAGGCCGCGATGACTGACGTTTTTTCGCTTCATAGAGTTGTAATTTTAATCGTTCCAACTATAATTTCCTGATTTCAAATTAAGTACTTCAAGAATTAATGATAATATTTCATTTCATTTTGAAATGTCACAGTGTGAACATATCATAATTGTGTTATATTAATAAAATTTTGTATCAAATATACCTGAGCATGAACTAAAAGTAAGGATGATTGCGTACACATAACTTCAAGATCTGATCGATTAGCGTAAATGTTCTTTTCGATATAAGAAGCACGAAGTTGACCTAACTGAAAAAAATTACGATATTTATAATTGTAATTTGAATGATATTAATTTTTTATTCGGCAAAATTGTTTTTTTTTAGAATTCAAATTAAATAATTGAGTATATGAGCATTGATCTAGGAAAATAACTTTCCAAAAATTAGCTCAAACCAGTTTAATCTTCATAGCTCAGACAGTACAAATTTCATTTCAGGTCAGAACCCATTAGCAATAGGTTATGTTACACTCTACCATCAAAAAAAGAAGTTTGCGTGTTGTTTAATTTATTAAGTTCGTCTACGAATTTCTAGTAACAAAATTAAAATTGAAATTAATTAATAAATTACTGAAACCTTTCGAACGACGCTAACAGTAAACGAATATAATGCATCATACGAAGGCATTATTTCCAGTAACTGACGGATACGTTGGTCTTGAGTACCAATATCTGTAAATTATTCATTTTAGAAATATATCAAAAATGAAAGAAGAATGATTAAAATCCGTAGTTGTCACTTACCTAATCCTTTATCTTGTAACATAGAGAAATTGTCTTGTTGTAATCTTTCGATATGCTCTAAGCATGATTGATAAGTATTTTGCTCTCGAAACGATTGATTGATAATCTGAAATCAATTTAATCAATCATTTATCAATAAAATTACAGCACATATAAATAGCAAAAATTATCTATTAAAATTTCAACTGACCACTTGACTATTCTTCATCATTTCTTCTTTCACAGCTTGAAGTTTATTATCGAAATTTTTTAATTTCTCTTCGATAGCATCAATTGTAGCTGTTGTTCTTATAATTATTCGATCATTAATTGATAATTTTTCCAATGCTTCATTAAGACGACAACGATTTCTTAGTATTCCAATCTGTATGAAAAATGGAAAAATTCGAGAAAATTGAAGACGTAAAGTAAAATAATAATCAAATTGTAATTTCAAGTAATTCAATACCTGCTTTTGAAGAGTACTCATTTGTGTTGATAATTTAGAATGTTCCATGGATTTTTCACGTAATTGTTCAATCAATCGATTATTTCTATTTCTGAGCATTATCAATTCATTTCGTATTGTTTCATTCTCATCAACAATTACTCGATTATCTAGAGCTTATTTTTATCATAACAATTGATCATTTAAAAGAAGAATGTAAAAAGGTAATATTTCATAAAAATTCTTCGAAATATTCCAATAATCCCAATCGATACGATTAGTTCTGTGCCTTCCCGAATAATTAATATTTGTTTTAATTCATTAATAAATACATATTCGTAAATTTTATTTATTAGAAATTTTAAGAAACTTGAAACTTCACTTCGTTTCTTTTTTTATCTCTTCAAGAATAACAGATGCATACCGGATGTTCCGCGATTTGAAAAACGATTCCGTTGTGGAATCGGTCTTGGACCGCTGAAGCCCGGACAAATGATACTTTTTGGGGCATTAAGTGAACGTCCGTGATGATCATCATCACTTTCTTCACTGACCGTTGTTGAATTCTTACTACGTGGACATTTCTTATTTTCTTGTTCCTTCTTTAAAAAAAAAATTAAAAATTTTTTTTCTTTTCTTTATTTGATTGTTTTTTTAAAAAAAAAGTGTTGGAAAACGTTTTTGCAATAAAAAAACTTATATTTAAATAATTTTTTCCACACAATTAAAATATAAAAATAAAATTAATAATAGAAAGAAGAAAAAATGAATTTACATGTTGACGTTGAACGTGATACTGTTTAGGTGCTTGAAGAAATGAATGCTTATTATCAGCAGTCGATGATTCGTCATATGTGCTTTTATCAGTTGCTAAACTATTCCTACTTGCTATCGATGAAATACTCCATTTATCTTAATTAATTAGACATAATTAAAAAGAGTTTATGGAAAAAAGAAGATGATAGAATGAAATGAGAATATCGTTGGCTTTCCAGATGAAAACGTACGATAAGTAAAGGATGATCACGCCTGTGTTTCATCTTTTCATTAAGTTTATCGCAAATGTCCGGATAATTACCACTTCGTGTATTATTGTCAGTGGAATGAACCGAACTGCTTTCGCTTATTTTACGTTTTCGCTTCTTTAATACCACTTTACAGGTTATTGTTTCTTTCTTCGATTCAACTGATTTTTCTTTTTTCTTCTTCAAACCAATTATTTCGAAGAAACCTGTTCGACTTGTTGCTAAAAAAATATTGATAATATTGACTTTTCGTCTTCCTTTTTTTTTCTTTTTTTTTTCAATGATAAAACGAAAATTAATTGATAAGGAATTATCAAAAATCACATAGTACACTATTTTGCAAATATTTTCACATAAGATTAAACTTATAATCAAATAAATTTACAATAGTTCAATTGATTATTATCAATAACTGCATGATTAAATTAAATTCACTACTCAATTTTTTTTTTGCATTCAAGCTAACCTTCAATAGTTTAGCAATAATGAAGAATATCATGAAAATAAATTGAAATGAGATAAAATGCAAAAAAATTCTTACCCATATTTCCGGAATGATCACGAGATGATGTTGATGACGGACTTGTTCGTTCCGATACCGATGATACTTTGGAACGTCTAACGACGGCACGACCTCCACTTGTCTCATTATTGCCATTTCCATAATTTGGTAGTGCAACCTGAATAGATTATATTGAAAATTTCAAAAGTAATTATCAAAAATACCAAAATTTATTTAATTTTTCAAGATAACATAAAAAATAACCATTTTGCAAATAGTTTTGACATATAATTTAATGTATAAATGATTGCATTTATTTTAGAATATTTCAAAATAAATCAATTCAATTTCAGAATAGAAAAAAACAACGAAATGCATATGCTATCAATAATTGATCAATTGAAATACGGGTAGACTAACTTCTGTAAAAATGGAATGTTCTGCATCAGAATCAGACATTTCCGGTAAAATCACTGGTGGAGGAGGAATTTGACGTGTTGTTGTTAACGTTGTTCGAAGTGGATCCGATATATCTGATGATATGTCTGTCGAATAGGAACTTGTTGTTAGGCTTTCCTAGAATGAATGGACAGATCACTTTCTTATCAATCGTTAATTAAATGAACAGAGATGAATAATCATTTTAGATTTACTATAATTTAATAATTTAATGCTACTTAAGTAAATTTATAAATTTTAGATTAAATAGAGCAAATTCTCTATATTTGTTTTTATTGTTAATTAATAAAATAATTATTTGTTGTACTAATTAGAAACATTTGAAAAGCAAAATATTTGATAAAATCTCAAAACGAAATTGCAACAAAACTGTTTAAGCATTTGTTACTCTCAAAATGAAATAACTATTGAGCTATAAAAATGAATCAATTTATTTTAAAGCCAAAAATCACTGAAAGAAAAAAACTTTTTTTTTGAGAAGTAAATTTATCAAATAGATATAATTTGCAGAATGGGTGAAAGATAGAAAGAAAAGATGAAATGTTCGTTGGTTGTAATTTCTGTTCTGTTTTGAAAGAGCTTTTCCTATTTTCAGTTGTACTGTAATCAATCAACCAATTTCTGTTTAATTACCGGAAGACGTTAGCTATTCCTCTATTACTAAAATGAAACAAATCATTATTGTGAAAATTGCTAAATTACTAAATTTTTATTTAAAAAAAAAATTTCATTTTAATTTCTTCTCTTAATTTGAGAGACAAGAAAAAAAGAAGAGAGGAAGTAAAAATTTAATTTATAAATTCATTAATTTAATATTTCGATGAATATAACATAATTAGGACAGTACATATCTAACAATTTAATAAATACAACTGTATAAATCATTTTTGGATTAAAAAAAAATTTTCAAATTGATAGCTTACCTTATGCGGTGGTGTAGATAAGCGTTCACGTGCGCCATTTTGTATTTCGCATTGATGAAAAGTACGTCGGCCCATAATTTTCGGAATAATATTACCACGACCTTCGAGAAGAGCACTAACTCGATGGACAACACTACGTTTTGGCTCAATTGCTACACTAAGCCGATAACGTAATGCTTTATTCTCCCGACGAAGTTTGCTAATTTCACCAACCAAACTACACAATGCTCCTTAAACATTAAAAAAAAAATTGTTTCCAGTAAAATCTTTGATCACAAATGAATGATCGCATCATCAATTGATGTTTAACTTGTCGACTAATTTCAGCTTAACTATTTAATGATTATATAATTATGTTTTGTAAAGTGTTCAAGTATACTTTTTGTTAGTTCTACAGAATTGTAAATTAATCGAAATTTCAATTTAATTAATTTTTTAATTGTTAAAATTTTCCATTAAAAATTATCCACTATTTTTATTTTAAACAAAAACTGGAAAAAAATTAGCAAGAGATGGAAGCAAAGAGAAAAAGAGAGAAAAAAGAAAGAAAAAAAAATTTCAAATCGTATAATTTACCGTAATCTCAATTTGTTACATTGTGAAAATTAATTTTAGTGAAATTTCATTTAATTGAAAAGATGATAGGATAGTTTACAATTTACAAGGATGGTAATGATAAAATAAAATCCTGTCGTTTTCCCATTTTCTGTTTTAAAATTTGCATTTATACTTTTAATTAATTACATCTAATTATTAGAAGTGAAATGATATTTTGTATTAAATATGAAAATAAGCTAATTAAATTCGAATTTATTAAAACTATTTAATTGATTTCAATAATGCATTTAACAATTATCATTTTTTCTCTACTTGAATTAAGTACTTTTTTCTTTTAAATTTCATCATATCAAAAAAAAACTTTAAATTTCACTAAAATTATTTATTAATACTTTTGGTTTGCTTTCCGAATGATAAACTGAGTGAATAATAAATAAGAAGTGTTCACCTATTAATGAAGAATTTTTGGATTGAACTCTCCATTAATTCTAGAAAGGAAGTGAATTACTCTTACGGTCCCTTCCATTTTCCATCTTTTCTTTCCTTTTTTTTGAATTTAAAGTTGAAAATTATCTCTTTTGCAATATGTAAATCACTTTTTGCTTGATAATATGATTAGATAGCTTAAAGGAAAAAAAAAACTTCATAAAAGCTTTTATATCATTCTTATCCATTATGATTATTTTATATAAATTTCAAAAATTTTTAAAAATTTTTGATTTGACATTTACAGATTCACAGATAGTTTTTGTAGAAATAATGTGTAAAGTAATAAATGGAAATTTACTACTTACAATACTTTTAATAATACTATCAAAAAATTTTAATTATTATGAAATTGAAGAAAAACTTTAACAATCTTACATTTTTATATTTTAATTGTATAACTTGCGCTATTGATAATATTTCAATATAGATATCATTTTGATATTTGAAAATTTCATTTATCAAATCAATCTTCAGCTTACTGAACTTTATTCGTATCTTCTCTCACTTCCTCAATTCTTAAATAATTTAAAATAAGCGGCTATTTAGACGAAAAAAAAAGGATTTTACGGTGATTGATTAATGAGACTATTAAGATTCCATTCAATTCAACAAATTATTATTGCTAATCTTTAGCTATTAAAATAATTGTTGATTCTTCAGCATTGCGTTATTTAAAAGAAAAAAAAAGAAAAATTTGTTTAAAAAATGAAAAAAATCAAATTTATTCAACCTGAATTATTTAATATTTTAATTAGAAGTTAGTTAAAATTAAAATTTCTTCTTTTTTTCAATATTTCATTTCTTTTCTTATATATTTGATGATTTTTGATAAAATACAAAATTTGATAAGAACTTTTAATTATTATATGAATGATAAAAGGAAAAAGATCCGATAACGAATGATTAAAATGCATTAAAATTTTTATTCGCTTATTTATTTATAAGTTTATTTTTCCTATGCATTTATCAATACATTCCATTCACTCATTTATTTTAATTATTCAAATGAGAAAATTAATTATTGATTTGAAATGTATATTTAACAAGAAAAGAAAAAATTGATAAATGTACCGAGTATCGGAATATCCTCACATAATGATATTCGTTCGGGAATTTGACGCTGCATACCTTCCAGTTCACGTAAAAATTCATCTTCCTCACATTCATATCTGAATTTAATGATTGATTGTATTAATTTAGTTTCATTAATATTCCTGTTAAATGATATCTTTCTTATTTTCTTTTCTTTTCTGAAATTATCAGTATCAGTGATAGAATAAAATGGATGATATAGCAAAGAGAAAATTATTCAGATCATCTTTATACTTAGATATTTCGATTGTTTTATTAAATTATCTATGCATGATTATGTAAAACTTTTCTTTTTTTAATTATATTTTTTAAAAATGAAAAATTTTCTCATTTTTCATTTGATATATTCGCTATTTATATCATTTAAATCTAATCAATAAATTTGCTTTTTTTTTCCTAATGAGACTGCTTGGCAAAATTAAATTTAAATTCCCAAATGTGGGAGTTTGTTGTTTTGCCAATTTTTTCTCCGCACTTTGAAAATACTAATTGCTTTGCTCCCAAGATTAAATCAATTATCTATCTTTTTTTTTTTGCTAGAAGATACGATATTCTAGTTATTTATCAGTGACCGTTTTGTGAAATGAATTTTTCGTCTCATTTAATTCATCAAATGTTGCTTTGTGGTATTTTTCTATTTAAATTTTTGTTACTAATACTCTCTTTGTTATCTTTGCTAGAATTTAATCAATCTATTATCACAAAAAAAACTTTCAAAATATCATCAGTGATATAAATAATTTACTTTAACCTTAGAAATACTTTTCACATATAAATTTTCAAATCTAATTTTAATTACTTTGTTTTTCCTACTTCATTCATTATATAATAATTAAGCAAATACCTGAAGTATACCTGAAGTGAATAATACTCTTTTTGGAGTAATTAAAGTTATCATTTTATCAAAGAAAATAAATATAGAAGTAGAAAGAGAAAGAAAAAAATAATAGAAATGTTAGGGAAAAAAAAAGGTTAAAGATGAAATAAAAAAATCAAACGATCGAGACCGTAACTGTAAAATGTACATTAATATTTTATATTTAAAAGCTAAAGCTAATTAAAGTAATAAGTAATTAAATAACTTTGCTTTTTTTTTGCAGAACATTTCAAATAGTAACAATTAACTTACCCATTATAGATATGGGAAAATGTTAAAAATTAATCACTTTTTTCGAATGTGAAAAAAGAACAGTATCCTTTGATATCGCTTATCACTAATTAATAACTTTATAGAAAAATTGTTACGAAGTAATTATTTTAGATAGTAAATTTATAAAAAGCTTTTTTTCAAATTGAATTAATAAAGGTGAAAAAATAGGCATATATTTTTAATCGTTTCGGAGCTCAGTTTTGTAACTTTCCAACTTTTTTATGTTGAAGCTTCAAATTTTACTCGAAGAAAGAAAGTGGAAGTAGAAAACCGAATTGTATTTATGATTATTACGAATTTCTGATGCAGAATTTTTTGTGTTAAAGTAAATTTCCAACTATCTATTCATAACTTGAAATAGTTTCAGTTAAAATTCTTTTCTTCCATGCGATCATATTATTTTTACGGTTTGAAAGGAGAAAAAAAAAACTGATAAATTTCATAAACTGATAAAAATTTTCAAATAATTTACGATGATAAAATGTAAATGATAAATGATAAAAAAGATAAAAGTGAGAAAAAAAGAAACAGTAAAGAAACCTGGCGATAATATTTCGTATCACATCATCAGTTGGATTATCATTCATCTTGCAAATATTCATCTGTATTTGATAATGATACAAATCAGTCAGTCAGTTAGTCATCCTCTGTGTATTAAATCGAAATTTAGAGTGATAAACAAAATGGTAGCAGTTGGAGTGGGATAAGATAAGCCTGATCAAAGTTTTCACACAGCTTCCTTCCATCCCTCAGAGATAACAATAGTTTGCCTAAACGCCAAGCGAAATTTTGAATAGAATAGCTTCAAGTGTAAGTGTAAGCAAACCCTCAATTGATATGCTTCATATTGATGTCTGTGAAAGTGAAATGACCTCTCTGGATAAAATAAACTGCAATTCGATTCGACCGATTCCCTTTCCTCTGCTCCTATCGTTCCATTATTCATCCAATCCTAAAATTCCATCTTCCCACCTTAGCTCCCTTCTTCTCGCTTTTCCTCGATCCCTTTTATATTTCTCTCCAATTTCCTCCTTTCTCTTCTTCGATTAATCGGAATAATATCCCAATATATTTATATTTTATAGCATTTCCTGGCTACAACAATGAAAAGTTCCATTGAAATAATTACATTGAAGAAGAAAATCATTATAATCAAAGGATTAATAATTAAGAATTTCAAATTACATACAAGCATAAAATTTTTTTAATTATAGGAAAAAGAATTTAATTTATGTAGATAGTAGACAAAATCATTTATAATTTTAATTTCAAAATTTGATTTTTAATAATTTTGAATTTAAAATTAGATTTCAAATTATAATTTTGAGATTAGATATTATATGTTAAATTTTTATTGCAAAAAATAATATTTTTCTTATTTTGTGAAAACTCTTATCAAGAATTTAAGGTTTTATGTTCGTATTTTTAATATCAAAATATATAAACTAGCATTTAAAGCAGTTAAAGTTTTTTTTTAATTAATTTTAATGTATTTCACAAATCTAAAATATCAATATTTTTAATGAAAATTTTTCATTCCTATTTTAACAATCATCCGTAACTCATTTGTAAAAATGAAATCTCAGATTATTGAATATTCACTTTATAATTTTGTTCATTCAAAACGTCACCAAAATGTCCTAAGAAACTGAAACTTTCTTCCGCTTCACTCTATACTTTTAGAAATTTTACTAGCTAATATTATTATAAGTATAAATCATATTTGTTAAAGGTGACGAATTGTTGAAAATTTTTATCACATTTATAATACTAATATTGTATAATATTTTTATCATCATCTGTATACCTTTTATCAATTCATGATTTAAAATTTCCAACTTTAATTATTCCACAATTGTTTTTTTCTTATTATTTGTATTATTGAATGAATACTTAATATGAAATTTAAAGGAATATATTTGTTTCATTTTTATTGTATGTAACTTTTTTTTGTTTCAAATTTTCCCTTCTTTCTGTTTTCAAGTAGTAAAATGTATCAAATTTATCGAACTATAACAAAAGTTGGAAATTTTTGAAATTTTAAAAAGTTTAAACAACATCATTATACATTTGACAAGTGCATATTATTGACATTTCTATTAGCTAACTCATCAAAATCACTCATTTAGTGATCAATCAACAATATTAACGTATGCTTTAATGTGTTCAATTGGACAAACATTTTCCATTTTATCAATAAATTAGTAAATTTTCATTTTCTTCAAACTTTTCACAATAATATTATTTATATTATAATTATATTCATTAAAGGATTAAAGAGATTACTATGTTCATTAAAGGATTAATTTAAGTGGAAGTAAAAAATTATTAAATTGAAGTTTCTCACAAAAGAAAAGGTATAAGCAAAATAATGAGGGATTCGAAAAATCGCTTTTTAACAGAGAAAAAAAGAAGAAATAATGTGGTTTTGAAAATGAAAATATCTGCTTATTTGTAATTAATTACAGGACAAAGGTCGAAGTTCAAACATATTGAAGAAAAGAAATGCAAGAAAAACGAAAAACTAAAGTTTAGAAAGTTTTTACGAAAAATTTTAACGAATAAACATACAAAATTATCCATATAATTTGCGCATGATAATGCAATTGTTTATCATATAAAAACTTTTTTTCAGTATTTTTAATAAAACTTTTTTAATTTCATACTCTCTATAAATTGCGTGACAGTATGGTAAACATGAAATTAAGCTGAATTTTCACTTCTTGAAATTTCCTTGATCTCATTGTGATAATTAATCAGTAATTAAGTTAGCTAAAATCAACATATACAATTGGATAAATTCCAATTTAATTAATAATATTCCATTTAATTACAATGAATAACATTTCAAATTTTGTTATAAATTGTTCAGTATGAAATTCCATTTAAGGGTAATTCATTTCTTCATAAAATGTTTTATAGCACTTTTGCTATATTACATCCTCCAAGCATTATTCATTCATTCCACTGGTTTTCTCCTTTGCAAATTATGGATGACTGAAGTTTGTCGCATATTTTCAATCGGTTTAATCAACTATTCCTTTTAAACATTATTTTAATTACTTTTAATCTTTTCTAACTATAGTGGCTTTTTTCTCTTGTTAATACGTATCTTTTACAATGCAATATCTTTTTTTCAACGAACTTTCCAATTCATGGATATTTTCTTCCAAAGAAAAGTAAGTAAATAACTAAAAGTAAAAGCATTCCTGTCAAGCATCATTTATTTTTCTTGTTTTAAGTTAATAGCAGTACACATATAAATAATAATACTGTAATAGTTGGAAATGAAATATACAAATTTTTTAATTGGATAATTTCTAAATGATAAAGTAAATTTATCAATGTGATAAATCTATCAATCTTTATGCCAACTTTTTTTACAGTAGCATTTAATATGATAATTTCATTTTTTTTAAAACGATATTAGCTGTATAATTGAATGAACTAGAAGCAAATGATATGTTAATGATAACTTTAAAGGATAATGATAAATTTAATGGAATGTGATATTTTAACGAAAAATTCCAATTGAATTCGTTTTAATCTATTTTTTTTCACTTATTTATCCATATTTTCCATCTAAGAGCACTAAAAAAAGATATCAGTTAAGAAAGATCTTTTCATTTACTATTTTAGCCAACTTTTCTTTTCTTCTCAAACTTTTTTTTTTGATTACTATTTCACAAATGATAATTATGTATGCATTAACTTTGTTGTCAACAATATTATTCGTGAGGGAAATTTCATTTTTTATCTAAAAAAAGTTCGTTTTTACTAATGGAATGAAGAGCAAGAAGAGGAAAAAAAAGTTCAAACGAAGGAATTTAACCAAATAATATTACTATTTTATGTTCTAATCCATTTTAATTACTTCAATTTGAAATTCAATGTTATTATGATATAATTAATTTATAAAGGTCAATTGTTTCATTATGCATCTAAATCTTAAGTTTAAAATCTTAGTTTAAAAGTAAATCAAAAAAAAAATTGGCCATACAGCTTTTTCTTTTCCATCTTTATGGAACATATAATTTTTCATCAACTGTTATCAATAATAAATGTTTCGCGTCAAATAATAAAAATATAATTTAACTATAGTCGCATTAAAGACTTAATAACAGAATTGCATAATTAATTTAATTTTAATTGATAAATACCAAAACATAATTGAGAAAAAAAGTAATTTTTCCTCCTCTTTTTTTAGCCAAAATTATTTGTTCAACAAATTTTTTATAAGCAGAATTTAAATGTTCCATTTCAACTTTTTCAACATCCTAAAATTTCTGGTCAAAATTATCATGGAATATAAAAAAAGAATAATAAGCGTTAAAAACTCCAATAAAAATAAGCTAATAAAAGGTAAGCGAAGAAAAATAGCGAAAATAAATTAGCGATAAAAAAAAATTAAAATTAAAAATTATCAATAATGGATTATTCATTGTAAAAATTAAACTGAACAAAATTTATGAATTCTAATTGAAGCAGTAATTTTTTTTTCAACTTTATTTTCCTCTCAATGCTTTTCATTCTATGTTTGTCGTATTCTTCAAATGTTTTTTGGACTTGATGTTTATTAGGCTAGCTAGCATTTGGCTGAAATTCTCGAATTATTCTAGTCATATTGGGATTATCAATGATTGATGAAAAGAATGGAATGAATGATAAGGTAGGATTAACTCATACTATTTCTAGGTATTATTTAAATGTAGTAAAAAAAAATTTCAGATTACTTAGTAACAATGAAATATTCAATGAAATGCTTAAAAAGTTTACATCTCAATGCTCCAACCGATGATTTTTTTTATCAGGTCAGTTATCAGAATTTGTTAACAGTTAAGTTTTTTTTTTTCCTGCACAGAAGTTACTTATTACTTATTATTTGCTGGCCATATTTAGCATTCTGGAATTAATTTCAATTTTTGTTGAATGAATATTTTAATAAACAATTTTATAATATCATTTTTTACTTTAAAATGTGTAGATATCAATATATTGTCAACAACGGAATTTATGCTAATCAGGTTAATTATTAACTTGATTAGATTGCTAACTTATACATTAAAATCCTCTTGTAATTAACTATACATTGAATATGCAAGAAAAAAAGCGAAAAGAAAAATTTAATCAAATTATTTTACAGAATTTTTATTTTCTAAAATTTTAACATTTCTTTTTTCGCGAATAAATTTACTTCTTAAAATTAAATTGTTATAATTTACCATATCAGGAAATTTCCATTCTTTCCTCATTTTTTTCACCACATCTTCCTCACCTTAATGATATGAATATTGAAATTGATAGTAAATTTCTTACATATCATTAAGAGAAATTTTTAATAAAATAAAAAAGCTTTTTACGATTGCAATTTGGCTAATTCGATCGCTGAAAATTTCTAGGATATTTTAATTTACTTTAGTAGTTAAGTTATTTATTAACTATACATGTCCTTTTTACTGGCCATCAGGTTTGGAAAATTTTATGCTTCATTAGATGGCTAAATATAAATGAAATTATAATGAGGCAACAAAAAAAAGTTTTTTCTATTTAATAATATGAAATGAGCACTTTTTTTTCTCTTTGCTTAGATAAAGAAGAAAGTAAATAAAATTTATTTTGAAAATTAAAAAAAAATTATGAATAATAAAATTCATTAAAATGTTTAATTTATTCGAAAAATTATGCCTAAATTTGAGATAATTTGTGATAAATTACAATTTGCTTTACGCATGACTGATAAGCATTTTACCTTGTCAGAACAAATGATTAATTAATAATTTGAAATTTTAATCAATCATTTATCAATAATAAAATTATCTATTAAAACTTTAATTGACCGCTTGACTATTCTTCATTATTTTCCCAAATAAATTTTTAATTTTTACCACAAATTCACATTTCATTCACATATACCTGCTCAAAAATTGTTTAAGCACTTAACTTTTGTAATATTTGCATCATATTTTTAGCTTTTCTCTAAATTACTGTATTTTAAAAAAGTAAGAAAAGAAGAAATGATTGCATTTCAAGCAAATTTAATTTGCCTTTCGATAGTTTCTACATGTTCTACATGAATTGTTTTTTAGAACAAAGGAAAAAAGATTTTATGCTTTTGAAAAAAATTATATTTCATTTAGAGAATTTGTCTTGAGCATATCATTTCTTAATTACATTATGCATTTATAATAAATTTGACTCTTTAAATGCTATCTTATCAATGAATTCATTTTTCCATTGTTATTTAAAAACATTTTTTTCGTTTTATTAGTTGGAAAAGAGAGGAAAGAATGAAATTATCAAAAAAAGCTATTATTGAAAAGCAAATTTATTGCTCTAAAAGAAATTAATTTAGTGCAATTCCTTCTTTAAATTATTGATTAATTGCTTCAGAAAAAGGAAATAAGTAGAAAATGCAAAAATTTAAATTTAAATTTCAAATTATTTTAATCAAGCTTTTAAGAATACTCGGATTTTAATTCATACTTTGTTATTTCTACTATGTTAATTGGAGCTTCATTGCCAATTCATTCGTTTACGTCAATAGCGTAAGCAGAAACGTATCATGCTAAAAGTAAAGTTATTCAGTCATTTAGGATATCACAAACAAATACAATCAATTTTTGCTTAAACTTTTCTTTTTTTTTTATTGCGTTAGGAATAAATTAAATTTAGATGACATTTGCACAAACAGATTTTTTCATTACTTGTATTGATAATGCTTCGTGCTTGATTAGTTTTTTAGATAATACCTTTTCGACTAGCAGAAATTTAGAAACTATTAATGAAATAAACTTAGAGCATTGATTTTCGTAACTAATTTAGATATGAGTGATCTGAGTGAAAATTCGTATCTGATAATAATAAATGAATAAATTTTTCATTTAAACCTGATGAAAAACTTAATGAACAAAGTTTGCAGCAAATTTGCTTCCAGTATTTAGATTATTACATTATATTATTATATTATATTATTAATATATTATCGCATCGTAATTGTCATATTATACTATATTATATTACTATAATATTACGATATTATTATTATAGTTATTATATTCTCATTATATTATTATATTACAATTTTTATATTATCATTATTATATTATTATTATCATTATTATAATCGTTATATTATACTGCATTATTATTATATTATATTATAATTATTATAAGTACCACGTTCAGCACATTTCAACTGCTTAATATGTTTATTACTTAATATTTAATATACTTGAAATGATTTTAGTAAAAGAACAATAAACAGTTCATGTTATTGTTATTATACCGATAATAATTATAATAAGTTAACTTTATTTAAAATTTTGCCAAGGCACTTATCAACAATTTATAGTTCACATTCAGTTGAATATATTTGGTACGAATTTTTGAAAAATAAAATCTACTTAATTTAATAAAATTTAGTTACTTTAAGAGAAGCATCATTTCCCGTTTTCTTTTCCTTATCATTTTGAAATGAAATTCTGTTTAATTTGATAAAATTAGCCTCAATTACTAGCATATTACTTATGTTTCTTTTTACAGATATAACTTTCTGATTGAACAATAATATTTTCTTTCTGTTTCTTCCTGCGAAATTTCTTTCAAACGTTCGTTTTCGTTTAATTCCAGAAGAAAACAAAATTTGCCAAGTATTGGAAAGCATTGGAAATGGAAAATTATGTGCAATATTTTTCAAATTTTGACAGATTATTTCGAAATAGTTGAAGAATAAGAAGAAAACTTTTGAATACTGAATGAGCAAAGAATGATAAAAATAAAGAAAAAACGAAAGCGAAAAAATTGTAACAAATTTATCATTTCAATTTTTCCAATACTATACTGCGCAACAAATCTTTGATGCTTAATAATTTTTTTTTTTATTGATAATGAAAAATTGTTAAACATTTATCAATTTTGTTTTCAATTTCAATTGTTTCAAAATGCTCCAATTTTCTGTAAGTTTTAAAATTGCGAAAAAAAAAGTCAGTCGACAACTATTTGAAAAAGTTTTACAAAACCCTGGAGATCTTACTAAAATATGCATCCATTTCTTGACAAAATGTTTTATTTGTCAATAAGTGAGGCCTATTTTATGATTGAAAAAGTAAAAAAAAAAATAAAAAGAAATGGGAAGATTAATGATTGTTATTTTCCAATGAAGAAAATGTGACAAAACTTGATAGTTTTAAAACTAAAAGAAAAAAAAAATCAAAAACGAAATTTAAAAAATTGTTAATCAAAAATATCCTAATATTGCAATGTTGTTTTAACATTTTTTTACTTTAATTTAAAAAATAAAAAAAATGTAAACAAACTGATATAGCTTTACCAGAAATGATCATACCAGAAATAATGAATTTTTTCTTTAAAATGCATGTTTACCAAAATAATTTTATTATGCTTTAGAAACTTAATAAATTTAAAACGAATTGCTTCAAGAATCACTGATAAATAAATTTTTATTGATAAGAATATTTAAAATTTGTGAATTTGAAATTATAACGTTTAAAAATTAAATTGACGGAAGTCAAACGAACAATTAAAGAAACAAAATTCTAGTAAACAAAATATTTAGTAACTGTTACATCAAGGAAGTCAATTTTTCAATTTTATTAATTGAACTAATTTTAATAGACTATTTATTTGTGTATTTTCAATGTTCCATTTTATTTTTCATTTAATAAAGCTTCAAAGAAAATGTATGCTATAGCAAACAAAATTGAAACTTTATTCTTAATTTGAATTAAGTACTTCAGAGAAAGAACTTTCCGTTTAATCTAAAACACCCATTTCAAATTGGTTTCAATTTCTAAATTTCTATCCAATTAGAATCAAAAATAAAATATTTACCTTAGTTATTTAAAAACTATTTATCTCAAAAAGAGTTTTCTTTTTCATATATAAACAAAAATTAATTTAAAAAGAAACATTCTTAATAAAAGGAAAAACATTATTGTTTGATAATTCGAAATGATTAATGTTGTCGATATCATTTTAGACAGCATTTCCAATCCAATTTGCTGTAACAATTATCGGCAATACATTAACTTTATCAGTACTACTCAATCGAAGTATGCGAAATCGGTAAAAAAAAAATTCCGGATTTGAATTAATTTTCATTTTTCGTAAATTTAAAAATCGTTAAAATTAAGAATATTCTGAGGTGAAACTGGAACGAAGAGGAAGCGAATAATATTCCGATAGTTAATCATATTGTATACCTCATCAATAATTCAAATCACAATAACAGCAATATTATGCAATTTTATTTGTTCATTTATCATTCACTTATCATTATTATCATTGATTTATCATTTAGAGCAAATCATCTATTAGCAGCATTAGCATTCGCTGATATGGCCGTATTCATCTTCATGTTACCTACGGGCTTATCAGCATTACCACAATTTTACGAAAGTACAACATTCCGCATAATTTTTGCGCATACAAAAACTCACTTTGCAGCATTAGCAAATTGGTTCTCTTGTTCTGCTATATGGTTTGTTAATTAATAAATTAAATCTATGAAAACTGACATGATGTTTATGAGAATATATGAAAATCGTATTTAAGCTTTAAATAATTTATTTTAATTCATTAGATAAAGTTTTGTCAATCCGGTTTTTTAAATTTCAGGATTGTGCTTGCAGTATCAGCTGAACGATTATTGATAATTAAATTTCCATTTCGATCATTAAAACAATATCACGTGAGCAATTTTAATAATTTCAAAGAGTTTTTTTAATAATATTTATTTACGTTTAACCGGGATACTTGCACTTACACTAATATTAACCTGGTTATTTATTTTATTCATTATACAAATAAAATACAAAGGGATTTTTGTAAATGATTCTAATTGAAATTCTGATAAAGCAAAAAATGAAGATTATTTATTACTGTATGAAAAGCATTCAATCGATGAAACAATACAGTGATATAAGCTTAATTTCAATCTATCGTTTTCTGCTTTTTTTTCAGGCATTGGAATCAGTGATTATCATAACCGCGATACTTGCATTTACATTAATATTAACCTGGTTATTTACTTTATTCATTACTGTACACAAATAAAACACAAATACACTTACAGTATTCCTGTTGTATACTGTATTATAACGTGGAAGAAACAAAAATTTCAATTTAGCAGTAATCTTCTTCTTCCACATATAAGCAAACATTATTGATCAGTTAGGAATCAGATATTCTAAATCTATATTTTTTCTAATAATATGATAAATTAATGATTACGAAAAAATTTCTTACATATGAAAATGTGAATTATATTATAAGTTAAATAATTATAAATAATTTGTTTTAAATTTGATTGTAAAATAAATGAAAACTTTAGCTATCATCATTTTTCCTATCGCTGTGCTGTTTTATGGGTATGCAATATGACCCAAGTATACGTGAAATGTTTACCAGTAACCTGGAATTGGACTGAATTTGGTTTAGTACCATACGATCAACCATCCAATCGATTTGTTTTTTACATTAATACAAGTGTTATTGCAAATGCATTTATTGGAGTTATCATTCCTGTATTCATTGTTGCTTTTCTTAATGTATATTTAATACGTCTATTACAAATTAGAACTCAACAGGTATTACTTATGATTATTTTAGAATTATCAATTTTCTGATTAAATTTAAATTTCTTACAAAACAGACGAAATAATTTCTGATAACGAATTGAAAATTCTTGCAATAATTTAATTTATATGTAGTGTATAATTTTAATGCAAATATGGCTGATGTTTGATATTGTTAACATTTTTAAGTTAACAATTTCATTAAAGAAAAAAGGAATCCAGAAAGAGAGATTTTAAGTATCAATTAAATTTAAATTAACATAAATTTTCGAGATAAATTAAATATCAAAATTTGGAATGTCGGAAGAGAAATAATTCAAAACTTCTGACATTTTATTACAGCTTAATTTTATTTGAAACAAAATGAAAGAAATGAAGAAAAAAGGTTGGGAACGAATGAGGGAAAATATATATTCGCTATCCCTCCTCAGTAAAACGAAATTTGCACAAAATTAAAAAAAGCCTATAATTATTTAATTAACTGCTAGTTAGCTAAACAGTAAGTTCTGAAACTTAGCTACGATTGCTATAATCATTTAATTTAACCATGATTATCACGACCAATTAGCACATTATTTTAATACATTATGATAGTAATACAATTGAGCGTATTCATTCTGCGAAAAAAGATTTGTTTTTTTTTCACAGCTAATTGAAAATTTTGTATTCGTACAGTAACTCGTCTCAATATAGATATTCTTAATGATAAAGATTACAATAAATTACAATTACAACAAATTACAACTACGATAAATTATAATTACAGTAAAAGTATATAAGATTGATTTGTTTAAAAGTTTTACAAAATTTCATTTAATACGTCAATTTTTATCAATAATTGTAGGCAAAAAATGAAGAAGCATCACTTGGACCAGCATCAAGCAATTTTTGTGAACAAGAACGAAAAATGACAGTAACAATTGCAGCTATAATATCATGCTTTACGATAACACAATTACCGTCTGCAATATTATTTCTTTATGAAAAAATAATTAGTGATGCAAAAACAGAAACATTTGCTAAAATATCCTGCATTACCAATTCTTTGGTACTTACCGGAAAAATGTTGAATGTGGTACTTTTCTGCTTAACGAGTACTTCTTTCAGGTAAATTATAATTGTATCGTTTTTCTTTTTTTTTTTGACAATTAAATTAAATTTTTAACTTAGAAAAATTTTGTAAAATTTAAAATTATTTTAACTTCAACTTTTCAATTTCAATTACCAAGTGATAATGAGCAAAAAAAAAATCAATAAGTTGTAGATTTGACAAATCATAAGTAATCATTATTATTTCGTTTTATCATTTTGCTTTTTTTTCGTCTCAAAAGATGAGAAGAGAGAGAGAGAGAGAGAGAAGGAGAGGGAAAGGGAGAAAGAAAGAGAAAGTGAAACGAGGAGAAGTAAAGCTGAGAAAATTTCAATGAATTATCCGTTCATTTCAGGCGGAAGCTTTTTGCCACCGTACATGTTTGGTACCGGAAATGTACCTGTCAGCAGAAAAAATATTTGCATCGTATTGGAAATCTGAATCGTTCAATTACACAGAAATCATCACTTTTCAGTACGACATCATTTCAGAATCAAAAATTTAACCGATGTTCCAGTACTCGAGGTTGGTCTGTGGCACAAATAAATGATAAAACTGAAACCATTCCTGTAACAATCAAGCAGTGACAATTACTATATTGCTATGATTACAATTAATAATTGTCATAATTTATTGTATATCTTATTCTGACAAATTGAAGATAAAAGTCGTAAAGTTTATTTTTAGAGGAAACTTTTTAGAGTCTGAAAAAAAAATTAATAGTTTGTTCTTTGTTACATATCCGTACAAGCGAATAAATAAAAATGAATTATTTTGAAATTTCAAAAATTAAATGTAAATTAATTAATTTTCTTTGATTCAATTCTAACCATTCTTCTTCAATCTTCATCCATTTAGAAAATAATGAAAGAGTTTTTTTGTTTCCAAATATAACCAATCAGATTATCTCTTTTCCATAAATGAATTGATTTAAATTATATGAGATACATAATTGCTATCAACAATATATATAAACGAAACGAAAATACGAAATTTAAAGGAATAAAAAATAAGTGACAAGTAGTGGAACTATTATCTGATCATGAATGATAATAAATGATTACGACATGTATTTCAACCTTATGATAATTTGTAATTCAACTGAAACAATGCTTCTTTTTTCCATATTCATTCCTGGTTCATTCTTGTTTTCACTTTTGCTTCTTGTATTCATGAAAGTGTTTTTGTCGCCTAAATTCACAAATTGGAAATGAAATAATTTTTAAAAAATATAAATTTCTTCTTCTTAATTAATAAAAGAATAACTTATAGAATTCAGGGAAAAAGTTTTAATTTAAAAACAAAAAAAAATTTTGACGATGAAATTTTCTCAAATTTCACATTGTTTACCTTGAATGCGTTAAAAAAACATAAATATTAAAAATTTTCGGTTAAAGTTTCGATACTTCTCAACCAATCAATATCAAATTACAAAAAATCAATACTGTGATATCGATAAATTCATTATTTCATTTAATCTTTAAATTTGGTCTTAAATATCTCCGTTTTGTGAATTATTTTTTCTTCCTCTTTTTTCTCTTCCCTTCTTTTTTGTTTGGTTATTTATTATGTTATCATTCATGAAAATTTTCATTGTTATCAAATTTGAAATATTTTTTTATTTTCCAGAAGTAACTTTTAATGTAATGCAAATCAAATAGCAATGGAAATCTTATCATTTGATAAAGTGATTAAATTCTTGTTAATGTTATAAGACAATTATCAGGAAATGGCTTAAGACGATTTAACAACATGATGGTTCAGAAGAATGTTGTTGCTTGAGACTTCTGGTTGAGGATTTAAGGAAGAATGTAGATTGTAAGACAAAAGATTCAGAATGATAAGATAAGTGTTGAGATTGTTAATGATAAGTATTTTATCTCGTAGAGCAGTTTGAGCAACACTTTATATATTTCCATTATTAATGAATAAGCACTTAATGTAATAGGCAATCAGTGGTACTTGAAAAAAAAGAAATTTACCTGTTAAAGAATACTTCTCATTAACCAAATTCTCATTAAATAATTACTTTCATGAATTATTTCGTATAAGTTTAATGAAATTTTCAAATTTTATAATATTGGATTTCAGTTCAATGATAAATTTTCATAATTTCGATTTTGGATTGCACGAAAATATCACTGATAAAGTACAAATTTTCTGAGAAAAAAAAAATTATTCACAAAAATTTAGCCTAATTATCAACAAATGAATTTTACAAAAGTGTGATTCCTCCTTTTTTCGCTTTTTCGTAAATTATTTTATTAATAGTGTAAATTATAATATGGAGGAATCGTTTACTGAAATTCAATCTTTTTTAATTAATCTTTTAATTTTCAATTTTAATGATTTCGAACTGTATTTATTAATTGTATGATTAAAGTATAAACTGTTAATCATTATATTTTTTTTTGGAGAATCCACAAAGTTTTAAATAACGGATAAATTTAGCAGAAAATTCTAAATTGTGCAAATTATCAATACAGCAACATTTAAAGATAACTTTCGGTTCATTGATAAGTCTCAAAAGTTTTTATTAAAATTATCAACTCGAGAACTGTCATGCTATCATATCATAATCACATAAGCCAGCTGATAATGAAATGATAAACGAACGAGTGGGAAAAAAGGTACTATCTGACGTATTAGCATAACAGAATCGAAAAAAACAGGACTTAAGAACAATATTGAAAGGGAAGAGATGCAACATTTAAGTGAAACACTGGAAACAGCATTCTGATACGAATAAGCAAAAAGTGTAAACCGGTTTGTTGAATAAAAACGGATCCATCTCATCGAACTGATAATTCAGTCGTGAAATTTACTATAAATGGTTCATTAATTCATTCATTGTTCAATATCTATTGATTGGATAATACATATGCATGCATCAAAAGGCCATTTGCTTGATTTTTAATTCTTTTAATTCAATCTTTATCATATTTATCATTTGCTGTTAATCAATATAACCACAATTTGATTTTAATTATAATTATAATTTCCAATTAAAAATTTTTTCAACATAAATAATTTCTAGTATTCCATTTTTGATTAATTCAATTTTTTTTAAACTTTTTATCTCAAAATAATTTTCTTTTTTTCTAAAACAATATTCACTTAATTGCAAAGACTTTTTCGAGAGAGAGAGAGAGAGAGAAAAAAAGTTGGAGAAAAAGGGAATGCAGAAAGAAAAGGAAAAGGATAAAATAAATCAATGAATGAATTTATATAATTTAAATTTAAATAAATACAATAAAATTAATTCCTATTTGATAATAAATAATAAATTAAATAATTAATATTACATCGTGTTCATTTCATTTTTGCTTTTTTTACATGATACTGATTAATTTTCATACTTTTTATCAAATTACTGTACAGTGAGAGGGAGAGAGGGAGAGAGAGGGAGAGATGAAAATCTTCAAAAAGAATATTAATGAAGTGAAGAAAGAGAAAGAGAACGGGTTATCTTCTTTCTCGGAAAACCAGTAATCAATTATCCTATATTAACTACTCGGATATTTGAATTGCAATATGTTGTTGTGATTGAAAGATGAAATTGCATGTCCGAAACACCAGCTATTATCATTTTACTTTCCTAATGTTACTTATCATCTAATTTGTTGAAACAAGTTTAATAATTGTTATAAAAGGTAAAATTTACTATTTGTTTGCAAAACTTTCATCCATTCATCCATTTAAATATAAATTTTCATAGCCATTTTCGATAAATAAACTTAACATTATGTTATTATTATCATTATTAATGCTGAAAACTCTTCTCATACTTTTTTATCGAATATAACGTTATCGCTGTTATCATCATTATCAGTGTCCTCTTTTTTTTATCGAATGTATCGTTATCATTATTATCATCACCAATACTGGAAACTAACGCCCTTCCTTTTGTTGGATATGCTGTTATCACCATTATTATCTTTATCTATACCGGAAATTGATGGCCTTTTTCTTATTGAATATACCGTTATCACTATTATTATCACTAGTGCCAGAAACATGCCCTATTTCTCAAGGATACATATACAAATATATACATATGCATATGTTTATAATCTTTTCCATGCTGAAAATTTTGTCTATACAACTTTTGTAATCAGTTATAAAGTAATTTTTTTAATCATCAAAGTTTTGGATTTTTGATGTAAATACTATTTTTGATGTAAATTATGTATTTTTGATGTATTTTTGATGATTTTTGATGTAAATGTGTGTATCACCGAGTTTCTCAAACAAGTAGGTATAAGTTAGATTGCTAAATTAGTATTTTTTCAATCTTAAATCTCATCATTCTTATCTTATGCTAATTGAAACGCTTTCCATGATAAACTAATAATGATAATAATAATAATAATAAATGAGTAAGTATCTAATAGCTTTGGTACTAGCCGAATGTGCGTTTGATAAATTTAGCATTTATTCGATTTACTTTGCTATCAATCACTTTTAGGAATAGGGAAAAACTTTTCCTTACTAACAAATTTTATAGAATGAATCTAGTTGGAATAATTTAAAAATTTCAAATTGTGTACAACATTTAATCCTTCAATGATTTGTAATTTTATCACAAATTTTTATCAGTTCATTAGCATATCGTAAACTATTTGTGTTTTTTCGTTTGATTTCCAATTTAAGTTTTTATTCTGTTTGAAAAGAACAACAAAAATCAATAAAACCTTAGTGATAAAAATTGAAATTTAATGACATAATGGATTGAAGTGATAAAGATTGAAATTTATCGTTATTTTTCTTTGTTTACCAAATAATTAAATATATCAAACAGAATGATACCTTTAATTTTCCTTTCTGTTTATTTCATGTGAACACATCTTTTCCTTTTTTTTGTTTTCAAGAAAACTTTTCGCAATTACTAAGTTTTGAATTTATCCTCTAATTTTTTGTTCAAACATTATTCATTCGAGCTTTAGATTGATAAATTGAAAATTTCGTTATATATTTTGAAAATGTCATCTTTTTATAACACCTGTTAAGAAAAAAACTTCCACCATCAAATATTCATTGCAATTTAAGGTTGCATAACATTGTATTATCAGTTAAAAAAAAATATTATCATCTAAATTTTACCACCATACTTTTAAAATTAATCGTGCAAAATTTTTTCAATTCTATATTTTATTCAAATCATAAGTCAATGTCTTTTAATTATCATTACCTTACGTGTTGCTTATTACTGCATAAAATTTTAGTCCATTGATAAGCTTTGTTGATAATAAATAAGATTTAATCATTATCATTATCTCTATGCTTATCACGCATACATTTAAATGATAGCATTTTTCCTATTTTATTCCAAAGCGATAATGCTAAAATAAATTTATTAAAGTACAGAATTACTTTTCTAATACAATAGTATGATTTCGTCGGAAAATATGAATAATTATTGAATATCTTATCAAATAATTTTATTGTGACCTTTTTTTTCATGTGAATCGTAAAAAAAGAATGCATTCAGCTATGACTTCTACAAATACTTCGAGTGGAAGCCGTGATAATCAAAAAGTTAGCATATTCCATTCATTGTTTTCTTGTAAACGAGGTATTAATACTATAAATTCTGAATGACATTAATTTTCTATCAAACAATTTTATATTTTATTTTTTTGTAGCATTTACTTCAAATAAATTATTAGCAAATAATTTTGAGTTACTGACTTTGAACTTGAATAATCTCAAATCTTGATAATAATTTAATGCTTAAAATGTTTTCAATATTGAAGTATGAAGAAGGCATACGTCAAGCTAATGAAGCGTTGAGGGATCTGATGGAACTTGTTAATATGCCCGATTTTGAGGATCACGATGGTTGGAAGCAAAAAATTTCAAATAAAAACGATGTTGTTTATTCAAAACGCTATAAAATGGGCAAAGTTTTCACTATGAGAGTAATCTTTTAAGAAAAAAAAAGAACTTTTTATAGAATTTTAGAATTTTATACTATATAAGAAAATCACGTAAAATCATTGGATCTTATTCTCAATATAAAATAACTTTACGAAGAGAATATTAAGTTTTATAATTTTAGCAAAATAAATTTTAATCAAATTATTTTTAAATTGAAATTAACATTTAGTTATTCCACTATTTTTCTTCTTTTTCTTTTTTCAGACCATTTTCAATTTTCCCCTACAACAAGCTTTTGTGGAACATTGGGAAAATTTCGTTGATATCACTCATTACAATAAAAATATCTCAACTGTTAAGATTATTGCTGATCTATCATCAAATACCGATATTGTTTATGTAAATATTTTTCCAAATTTTAAAATTATTTAGCAAAAGAAAAAAAAATTTTTTTTAAATATTAAATTTTAGAAAAAAAAAATAGTTTCATTGAAGAGAGATTAAAAAGGAAAAGATCGATATTGGAATTATGGTTTAGGATAAATGCATTTCATTTATTTTTGTTTCTAAACTTCAAATTTTAATTTTTTTTTTGACCTAAACTATAATATTTTTAGTATGCAATGAATGATATTTCAAGCATCAAAGGTCGTGAATTTCTAATGTGTCGCACATTTCGTCGTGCTGATAACGAAATTATCGAAGCTGCCCGAAGCATTGATCTCCCTGATTTTGAATATAACCCGCAGAAAATACGGTACGTGGTGTTTGAATGAAAAGTATTCCAACTATCACTCTTAATTTTTGTACTGTTTTTTTTTTTTTGTTGATAAAATCAATCATGATATTTCAGCCAACTTAGAGATATAAATATATATAGCATATTTGTCATGTTAAACTTTAAACTAAATTCGTATTTTATCATAAATTCGATTTTTATGCATATAGAAAAAAAGTTTATCGTTTTAACAAACTTGAATTAATTTTATCTTATTCATAACTCTCATTTTCTTTATGGCTGTAGAAGATTTTTTTTAATTTGATAATTTTGTCATAAAGAATGATAACATTTACAACAATTTTCCTTTGATAAATTTAGATTAATTTTAACTTTAACACAAATATCATTTTTTAAGAAAAAAATATTTATAAAAGAATAAAAGAAAAAGAGCATTTTAATTTGATAATTTCTTTCATTTCTAAAAGATTACTTTTTTATTATCAGTTCTAACCAACAACATATTTACATTATCAAACTTTATCACAAAAATTATTATTATCATTTCAGCGGACATATTGTGCTTGGTGGTGGACGTTTTCGAATTCATCCCAAAGATTCCACTAAAACAATTGTTGATTACGTGATGTGCGTTGATTTCAAAAGTCCGGATATACCAAAAGCAATTATGGATGCAACACTCAGTATGCTAATTATACAGGATGCTGAATCGATACGAAAACAAATTGAAAAACTTAAACGTGAAGCTGTATGATTAACAGTTTGTGATAAATTTATCACACAATTTCAATCTTTCAATCTTATATCTGTCTTCTTAAAATATCCGTCTTCTCTCTTGAAATGATATAATAATTACTTTGATGATAAGGAAAAAACGGAAAATTTTTTCATAGATTAATTTTGAAACAGAAATTTTCGTGTTAACGGTTGAAATTATCTTCATGTAATAATCTAAGATTATAATTATTAGTGTAGTGATAGTTAATATTTGTCTCCATACTTTTTTGTTTACTTAACTTGCAAACTTTTCACGTTTAGTTAAAAACATTTATTATACTAATCATCTGTTTAAATTACTCAAATAAATAAATAAGTAATCATAAGTATCATAATATTAATTATAAGATTTCTATCTTAGAAATAATTTTATGGTACTTATCATTACTTATTTGATAACTGAGTTGGCTATATCACATTGAAATTCTTACTGACATTCTGGAATGTATTCATTATTCATTTTAGAAAATTAAATTCCAAATAATTTTGAATTAATTAATTTCATTTACTGTTTAGAATAATTCTTCATGATTTAAGAAAAAGAAACTTTAAATGTCGAAAAATTTTAATTACACTGATTTTTTTCCTTATTAATTTAAAATTTCTTATATGAAATTGTTTACCAAATATGGTAATGTATGAGTAATAATATTAATGAACATATTATTCAATCATTTAAAGAGTTATTATAATGAAGCATAATCATGCGCATTATAATTAAACTTATTTTATCACATTTCACACGCTAATTTGTTATCGTTCACAAATAAAAATGTTGTTCATTATTGTATGGGATATCACATAAAATGATAAATGTACTTAATGATACTGATAACATTAATCGATTGGTTGTGTTGATCAAACAATTCAAAAACTGTTAAATTTTAATGTTTTTATTTGAAAATATAAAGTATTCTCATTAATTTTCTGAAATGCACAATGCTAAATGTTTTTAGTTGAATGCTATCAGTTTTTTCCTTTTTTTTTAGACCATTTGATAACAGAAACGATTGATTCTTTTTAGCCTTTGATAGTGTTTTTTGATAATAATTAAACAATCTTTTTTTTTCTGTAGCAGTTGTAGAAAGTTTTCAGAAAAAAAAATTTTAACTTTCGATTTCAAAGTAATCTTTGCAGGAATTTTAAAAATCTTAACCAACATAAAGGAATTTAATAGGATAAATTAATGAATCTATAGATTATGATATACATTACTCAAATTTGATAGTATCACTCAGCTTTATCAGTTTTCAAATACCTATTAGAATTCCAGTTTTTTTTTTGATAATTTAACTGCACTTTTATTATCGTTAGTTTACACTTACTTTTTTTTCTTGTTCAATTTTCAAAATGATTAATTTGAAAGAATATTTTAGTGTTGACTGAGATGATTTTCGAATTTGTTTCTTCTTTTTTTTTTGGTGAATATCGAAGAACAATTAATTGATTAAATCGAATTTTTTATAAGCAAAAAAAGAATTTAAATATTGCATAAATATTCACTGCAATGTATTGTACAAATGTTTGTATTAAAACCTCAATTTAAAATAGTCTAAAATTTGAAATTAATTAGCTAGTAAAATCTGTGTATGCACTTGCGTGCGTGCGTTTGCGTGTGTTCGTTTGCGTGTGTGCGTGTATTACTAAGAATTAATGAATAAAGTTAATGAATAGCGCAAAATACTTATCTTTCTTCTTGTTTTGTACTGTACAGTGTACAAAAATGAACCGATGAAGTGAATTTTTTGGTTGTAAAATTACAAGTAAAAGTGAAATATGGAAAAGTTTAATTGAAAATAAATTATTGCATTATGAAGTGATTGTACAAAAGAATTGGACTGTTGCTGGATAAAATTAAAATTCAATGATCACAATGGTACCTAATACTATTTCTACAACTACTACTCCAATATTTCATTAATTAGTATTGTCCATAAATCTTGAATACTAATTCTCATCTTCTTAATGGCAGTTTTAATTCAACTTTTACTTTTTGTTCAAATGATAACAAATTTTTGATTTTGGCAGAAGTCAAAACAAGAAATATTTTCAATAATTTCTAGAAATTTGCTTTCTTTCTAATCATTGTAATACTTAGGAGTAATTAATTATATGGGTTATTGATTAACTCATATAATTAATTACTCTTAACTGTTGTTAAAATTCGAAATTATTAAAATTCTAGGAAATTCTAATCATTATTGAATATTCACTTTTCATACGATTAAATATTATTTTATCTGAAAATTCTTTGTAAACAAACTATAATGACATCAAATTTCGTAAAAATTTGTTTTAAAAAAATTTATTACGTAATAAATAACAATAACCCCAGTGATCTTTGATCATTGTGTTTGTCTCCTTTTTTAATGACTTTTTTCTTTTTTTCTTTTCTTTTTTTTTAATTTATCGATTTTGCTACATAAACATTAAGCAAGTCATTAATTAAATGCTCTTCACTTGAGCTGTAATACGAGAAACATTTCTTCGTTCATCGAAATATTCTATTTCAGATGAAAAAACGAGCCTTTTCATTTAATTTTTTTATTTGTAAAATTCTAATCAGGTTTAATATGAGATATTTCTCGACTTCATATCTATTTTTTTTTCACTATTAACTTAATTGATTAGATTAAATATTTTTTATATTTGGTTAGTAATTTTTCTTACTGTAAATGCTTTATTTATTTTATTTTCATCCTATTTAAAGTGCTTTCTTCTTAAGTGTCTTTAAATTAAAAATAATGCATAAAATTACTGATAAAATATAATTGAATTTTTTTTCAAAGTTTAAGTTGATATTGGAAAATTACATGTGAAATTGAAAAATACTGAAATCGATCTAAATGAATAATTGACGATTATTATTATCATTTTTCTTTTAAGCAATAATTATTGTTAAATCAAACTACTTACTTCTTTTTTTTTATTAACTTTCATTGTTCTCTATCATTACTTGAAATAGAAAAATCGTTATCTTGAAATTTTACATTTCTATCTACATTTTCATTTTTACTTAATTACAATTTTCAGCATTTAGAAAAAGTTTGTTGAGGGAAGAAAAACTTAATAATTATTAATTCAAAAAAAAAGTGCGATTATAGATTACAAAATTGTTTGATCAATAAATAGCAATAAAATGTTAGATTATTAGCAAAGTCAAATGTCTCCCTATTCATTATTTAAATATGATTTCGTTTTCCTTTTTTATCATATTTGTCAAATATTATAGCAATTGATGGTTGCCATATTGATTATTATATTCAAGTCTTTTTTTTTTTATTTTCGTAGCAAAAGAATAAATGAATAAATCGTATCATAAATGTTATATTAAATAATGGTAACAATGGTTTATATATCAAATGATACGAAAATGATAATTTCATACATTTATGTAAAAAATGAATGCATCTATACAAATGTGGAAATTTACTGTAAGGTTTTAAAATGATAAGCCATTATGATCAAGTTTATGCTCATTCACAAACTGAATACTTATGAAGCATTTATTGGCGAAAAAAAAAAATTCCACAAAATTTGGAGCACATCATTCATTTGATATTTTTGCCTAAAAGGAATGCTTGAGAATGAGAAGTCATAGAATATTATTAATCTATTTAATCAATCATTGATATTGACAAAATATTGGCAAATATTTTAAATTTCACAAATTTTATTTTCGCTCAACATATTTTCTCATCATTATTGATACGATAAATAACATGATAATGATTTTGATTGAAAGTATGAAAAAGTTTTTAGCATAAAAACATACAAAAAAGTAAATAAATAGGATTTGAGATAGAATAAATGAAGCATTTTTCAATAAAATAAATTATTGATAAAAACCATTTTCGATAGATGGAATGATGCATTACACATACATTTCGAAAAATATTTTAGTTATTAATCAAAAAATTTTCTACTTGACTCATCATATATGAAATTTTAATGAAATATTAAAACGTAAAAGGATTCATAATAGAAAAAAAAATTGATGATTCGTTACTTTTTAATACAGTGTGATAATGAAAGAATGTTAATCAAGATAAATATATGGCACTGTTATCATACTATAATATTACTATCATCAATGATGGTTTAGTTCAGTTTATCTTTTAATAAAAAAAGAATAGAAATTTCATAAAATAAATTAAATCCTATTTTAAAGAAAAAATTTTATTGGAAAAATCCATCAGATGCTTTTAAAGTTACATCATCTAACAAATATGCATTTTTTACTTTTTAAAGGAACGATCAACATAAAAAGTCACTTCAGCATGCTTCTTTTTTTCGTGCTTTGTTTTGTTTTGTTTTTTTTTCCCCTCCTATTTCTCATTCGTTTTCTTCATTTTTTTCGTTTCAAGAACGATTTCAAAAAAAAAAGGCACAAAATAGTGAATCAGCTTTAGAATAGAAGTACTTGAATGAAGAAAGTTATGACGTTTAATTCATTTTTGATGCTAAAACGACAAAATGATTTCATAGGTTTTTTTAGTTTACCAAATATTTCATATACATTCATCCTCCTGATAATGTTCATGAAAATGAAGAGAGAGAGAGAGAGAGAGAGAGAGAGGGAGAGAGGGAGAGAGAGAGAGAACGAGTAAAGTGATATAGACGTGAGAATAGCAACTGATAATAGTGATAGTTGTAGCTATGTGAAATGTCTAATCTTTCCCTTCGGCATATTTATTTTACAAAAAAAAGCGATCCAAAAAAATGGAAAAAATAAATAAATAGTACAAATACAGAAGCGTTTGATCGAGCAAATCAATTTCTTACTTTCCCTCTCATTATTCAAATACATACACACATATACACGCATATTTCTCTTACCAGTTCTTTTTTTTCTCCCCTTTCTTCTCGCTCTCCATTATTTCGCTAATATTATTCACAAAATTTTTATGGTTAAAAAAAGTATAAAATTTCAAATAACATAGAATAGATCAAAATTAGATAATAATAATGGTGGTATAGAATGATAAGCTATATTTCGAATAAATAATTTAAAACATTGATTATTTGCTAGTTTAATGAAATGAACAAATATGACATAATGATTGACATTGTTGCTGGCTGTCTTTCAGAAAATCAATATATCAATATATCGATATATATATATAACATAGTGACCACAAAAGTTTCATCGTCTCTCTAACCATTGGGCATTCTCACTTGGCATGCTAAATTTCTTCATCAATATATTGATCAACATTTATCAATATATTATCGTTATTTGAAAAATTTTCAGTAAATAATCAATCTGAATTGTGGGATAATATTTTCAATGTATAATCATCAATTGTTGATTTTGTAATTTGTAAGTTCAAAAATTTTAATACTGTCTGGTAAAAACCAATTAATCTTTATTTGCAGGAAATCGTTTATGTTTTAGTCGGATTTGTAAGCTGTTCGACTGTCCGCCCAGTATCCTCTTGTTTGCTTCTTTAATTTCACTTTCCACCCATCTATCAGACGACATTTGTTTTCCCTTTATTTTTCTTCCACTTTAGTTCCACTTCTTCCTCTACAGCATTATTCACACAAATAACAGTTTCATGCTTGTTTCTTTTTTTCGATTACTCGATAATCATATCATAATTCATCCAGGATATCCTTCAAATAATCGTAATATATTAGAAATTTTTTGCAACACAAACTTTTCGGATTTCAACTGCTCTCACACGAACAGTTGAAATTGAAAAGTTTTGATGCACAAAAAAAAAGTGTGTGGAAATTAGACGAAACGTTCCTCTCGTTTATTTACCCAATTCTTCAAATATATTCAAAAAGTTTTGCCTAGCTTTAATAAACGATTTGAGAATGCTTTATACTGAGCTAATAAAGTAGAGCACCAAATGGACCGGTTGAATTTTTTCATTATTTTAATAATCGTTTAGAAATGAACTTCGAAATTGAGACAAATGAGAGATGAAATCAATCAATCAATCATTTATAAATATTTTAGGGAAAAGCTGATAATCTTTCCATCAGTAAATTCTTTTTAGATACAGTTTGCTGTGACATTTTTCAGAATTCCTTGTTTCCTGTTAACTTCTTCTTCTGCTTACTTTGATTATTTTCCACAAAACATTTTCGTGCAGCTGGAAATTTGTAGGACCCTAATTATATAGGACTTGCAAGGAAAGAAGTTAAGATTTAAAGGTTAAAGGGCGAGAGCGAGTGATGAAGTGAAGAGAAGTAGAGTAAAAAAGAATTTCTAAGTCTTCAAAATCAGGCGACTGCGAACTTTAGGGAATAGAAAAACCAAAAAGACGCAAGATGTGAGGCTTTAAAGAGGAGAGACAACGAGGTCGATAACTTCGCTAGCAGCAGGACTTGATTCTGGAAGGTCAAGTTAACCATGCAGTCCAGCAGTCAGGACAGGATAGCTAAATAACTAAAAATTGTGAGAATTAAGAAACTATGAAGTGTGGGGAAAAAGCGCAACACAAGCAATGAATCTGAAGTTTCAAGTTCGAGAGATGGTTTCATAAATTCGGGAATTCATAAGTCTATTTGCTAGAAGTCTATAGGTTACTGTAAGACCCAACGGCAACTTTATTGAAAAAATTAGAGGCGCAATTTTCTGAGAATCCTGAAATTAAGGAAGCTTTCTGGAAATAATCTGTATCTCGAATGTTTGCAATACTCCCAGATAACTCGAGAGTACAATTGATCGAGAATTTAGTGCGTTATCACATCAGATGGTTCCGAAGCAAGCGAAGCGCATTTGGCTCATTTCCAAAAGGTGTCTTTGGAAGAGTGGGCGGAGACTTGTGAGACTCTTGTCTGATTGGTTTGCGTAGGAGGGCGTTGTCGTTGTCAGCGCCGGAAGTATTCAATGGATTCACCCAGGTACAATCGAGATATCCAAAAATTGCCCTGTCTCTCTCCCTCTCTTTCTCTCTCTCTCTCACTCTCTCTCTCTCTCCCTCCTTCCCTCCTCCTACCTTTCCAGGATGCTTATAAACCATGAAGGATTAAGGTTTTTCTTTGGAGACCAATTATATAAAAGTTTGTTGATATAAAAGAAGAATGTTCCTAAGCAGTGGTGATCATTGCTAAATTTCCCCCTGGTGCATCTTTTTTCTCGTCTCTAGCATCCTGAAATAGCGGTTAGCAACATTTTCTTGTGTTCAGTTCAGAAAAGCTTAAGATAACGAATGATGTTGCATTTGAGTTGAGCAAGTGATATTTCATGGTCGATTTCTTTTGATTTTCGTTTATTTTCTTAAATAACCATGATGGTATTGAAGAAAAGAATCCATCTTGTAAAAATATAGAAAAAAAGAAAGCCCAAAATGTTAACAATCCTTGTGAAAGTATCGTAGAGCGTTTTTGGACATTTTTTTCCTTACTGCAATAGCAAATATAATAGTGTGCTGCGTATCGGTTATCAACAGTATTATTCCTTCATATTCATCTTTATCAGCCATAAATATTTCAGGTTTTATTTTGATGGACCACATCATATTGATGAGGCTGAGTGTATCCTAGAATTTCCTGAAGTGCAGAAAAGGGAGAGAGGGAGAGAGGGAGAGAGGGAGAGAGAGGGAGAGGAAAAAAGGAAGAAAAAGAATTGATGATCACCGAAACTTCTCAACTACATTAATCAGCATGTTTGATTTACTGAAATTTGTGAAACACACTGACCTCTTTGGTCCATATTACATGTTATTTGTCGTTCAGTAAATGTTGTAATGTAAAGATAATAAGAGTGAAGACAAAATTGTACAGGATGAATGTTGCGTGATAAATTATATCCTCATCTGTTTTCTAGTGTCATCCGTCCATATCCACATCCTCATGCTATTGTTTTAAACCTTTTTATTTGTATTTGATTCAGTTTACACATATAATGACATTTCATATTACATGAAATCCGTATATATTTGATACTTTTCGTGGCACAGATCATGCGATTGAAGTTGACCTCGAGTATATCGATTTTTCCTTTAAATTGAAATGATTTGTACTTCTTCAGGTTTGTCAATTCTGTCAATTCTGGATGATGTTGGTTTAAAAGAAAAGATATAGAGCCGAACGTCGTGGGCTCTAACATTAATTGCTTTCACGTTGTGTTATTTATTGCAGTTCGCCTCCTCGGGGGCATATTATCTGCATTGAATACGATATAGGGAGTTTCTAGAATAGTTAACATGAGTCTTCGTCAATTGTCACATTAACAAATTCCAACAATGGGGGATAAGGAAGCAACATCAGAATGTCGGAAAACTAATTCGACGCAACCCGGCTACCGTAAACGTGTTATGCGTCGAGTTAATGAAGAGTCGCATACGCAAGAACCAGTAGTCAGGTTAGCTGGTGAATACGCTGATTTATTATAATCACTTATTTTCAATGCCAACAATGAACATTTTGCGGCTGAAGGATTCTGCAAACAAGTGCTCTGTTTGTTTAAATACTGAACATTCTACAATTTTCATGATTATTACTACTTCATATACTTCGAAGCTGCTTGGTTATTATTCTGAATGTTATGAAATTTCTGCTGATTATGCACAATCACAAACGCAATGGTATCACAATCATTCGAAAAGTAGACCATGCAAAACTGAATTTTATCTACTTGCGTTATAATAATTTAATACCTCAAATAATTCAGACTTTTGAAGAAAATGACTTGCTCAACATCTTTCTTTTTGTCAGTATAATTTCCAGAAAAAATAACGCTCATTTTCACCCAACACATATATTGGAAATATTATTTACTACTTCCGTCATATTATTCCTAACTTACGACAACAATGGATATAAATGCTCCAAAAATTGAGTCAAAAGTGTGGCAGCAAATAGCAGCAATTTTTCAACATTTTCTGAATTGAATCGCAAACATGCTACTTCTAGTCAAGATAAGTGTAATTAACCTATCAATTTAGTTGCAGAACTTACCTGTAATTATCCTTCGAAACATGGTTATTTGTCAGAAATTAAAGGAATATAAATTACAATATTTTCGGTATATGATTTACTAATATCGTGTAGTCAGGCGAAATTAGTTTGAATAACGAAATGAAAATTGCAGTTTTATTGTAGGAATAAGTAAAATGAAAATCAATCGTAATCGTCATTTCTATTCCCTCGATATTCAAACATTCCAGTTCTGAACAGATTTCAAGAAATTTTATCAACGTTGGTAAAACAATTCTAAATGTTTGTTCTACGTATTAAACCTGTGGTATAGCATGTGGTGTAGAATTAACAGGAGGATTTTAAAATATATTAATAAGCTGAACTACTTCTAATGCATCAGAAAACAATGAAAAATGGAAAGCTATTTTTTGGCACAAGTTAACAGTTTTCTGGCACAGTCAAGCAAATGTAAATTACTACTTGGATGATTCTTCATCATTCTGGGAACCTAAGAAATACATCTCTTTAATCGGTTTAATCAAGAATTGAAAATTCAATTTTTGTCGGTATTGATTTCCAAATATCTTGTAACTGCACAAAATTATTGAAGTGGATATTGTTGGTTTTTGATTCTTAAATTTCTCGGCATTTGTTCTCGAAAATTACCTCAAAAATAGGGATTCATCACCGTACACTGCTAAAATAAGATTGGAAGAATTGAATGCTTAGTGACATATAGGAATGAATTGATCAGATGATTTAATGTTGAATCAAACAGTGAAGAATTTCTTAAAATTTGATACTATGCAAATTTTTTATTTTCATACGGAGAAATTAAATAACCAGCAAAACTTTTATTTCTGTCATTTCATATATTACTACCGTCCGAAGTGGTCTGATTCTAAAATGAGGGGAGGCAGGGCATCTCGCTTCGTTAAGTATGTTTTAAGTTTGAATTGATAATAATTATTAATTACACACAAGTCTGAGTCAAACGTTTCCTCTCCCTCTCTCTTTCTCTCTCCTAGAAGGTGTGATTAATGGATTGTTCTGTAATTTTTTTATTTGGGGGACGGGCATATTCTGTAATTTTTTATTTGGGGGACGGTCATATTTATTCATTTGAACATTCATTGATTTTTATAACCGTTGAGGTAAAATTAAAATTAGGCAAACGAATATTTGTTATTTTTTTTTATACGATAAAGTAGAAGAATTGATCATGTTTATTGGTAAGTGCATTTCCGCTAATTTCATATATTTATTTCCCTCTGACGAAGTTTTTTTGTTGGAAATGCTTGTTTAAAATAGAAATCGTGTGCATGCTAATTATAACTCTTTTTTTTTTTTCTCGTTTTATGTTTTTTTTTTTTTGAAATACATGCATGTATACAAACTCTGCCAAATCTTCCTCGAACTTGGTGTTGAAGGCAAAGAAGATACTTGAACTCGCAAAATTTTCACCAAACTGTATTACTGAACGAAACTGTCAAGACGATAGAAAAACTGATTGGATCCTTGGTTATCTTGGAAACTTCATTTTGGCAAGTGACATTTTTTTGGTTGTTTGGTCGGTTACAAGAAATTCAAATTATTAAACTAAATTTCATTTCTCTTTGAAACATAATTCATTAGACGGCAAAATGGATGAATTGAAAGTTTGATTTCTGATAAAAGTGACTATTCTGGGGATTTTGCTGTCTACTAAGAATTATTATTTCATATTTTATTTCGGAAAAGTGATAAAGGGTTGCATGAGATTTAAATGAATAAATGGAAACGAATTCAGAATACTCATGGGTAGGATTTTCGGAAGCTTATGTTTTTCCAGAAAATTGCATAAGAGGGATCTATTGCCAACAAATCAAAATGATAGATAGATCGAAAGTAACAGAATGATCGGTTGAATCGATAGCAGTATTCATAACATAAGTGGGGAGGAACTTATCAATCAAGTTTCTCCCTGCATCGCTAGTTTCAAGTTCTATATCGATTTCATAGTTGACAATTACGAGTTAATTCATGCTTTTTTTCTTACAATTGGAATATGAAGAATCTAAGATACTTTTTTTGCATTTGACAATCATTTTCAAATAATTTTAGCATGCTTTGATCATATATCACTCATCCACAGTTGTTAGTTACTTAATCAAGAATTTAACAACCTCTTTTTTTCATTTCTGCTGAGGGACCGCGATATCTATACGCCTTAATTGTATTTCACAGCTTTCTAAATTTTGTAGTATTCTTTTTGTTATAGTAATATCATACTGTTCCGGGCTTTTCTGTTAAATTTACCCACTGAAACAGTGTTCACCACTTTATGGCTAGCCCATATTTTCTCAGCTATCTTCCTTGTCATTTATGGAATCGATATCTTTATTGTTAAGGGGCCTAATGCCTATGAATTAAGCCTGTGAAATACCAACACTAAATTCTCGGTTTTTTCTTTTTATCTACCATATTTACTTACCTTTTTTGAGTAAATAAAAGCTTTAAGCTATTTAATAACTTTGATAGTTTTTTGAGCAAACAATATGCATCCTAGTTTGTTGCTTCAGTTACAAACTAAATATATCCCAGTTTCATTCTTTCATCGGTGATTTCGTCATCGCTTTACGTTCTGAAACATTCAAGTTGTTTTCAAGTCGTAAAGAACTATAGATTCAAAAATTCTTTTTTTTTACATTTCATTGAGAGGAAGATAACACTATTTCTCCACGAGCCTAGTACAGAAAGTACAGAAAGTAGTAAGTTTAATGTATCTAACAGCTTTACGGCATCAAGAATTCTCCTCAGAAAATAGACAGTTTTGTATTATTTACGGTTTATTCATTCCCGAAGTATCATCAAACGCTCTTAAACCATTTATCATTTTCTACTTTTCTACTTTTGAGGATTTAGAACTTGAATATTACTTGATTTGCTTTGCGTTCTACATTACTAAAATCTCTTTGCCAAGATGATGGGTGTATTATCAGGGGAAATGGTTTAAATAGTGCGGTTTCGCTTTCTTATTGGATATTCAACTGAAAGTTTTATACAATAAATAAAATAAATGAAGTTAAAAGCTCCTCTTGTGAATATCACTCATAACGGATCCTGGAATATTATCCTGGAAACAGCCCACTATCCATCCATTTTTAACTATTCATCTAAGAAAATAGAATGGCAAGAAAAAGGAAAGATTGAATCGTTCAAGTAATTGTATCCTGTCGATATACATAGTGAAAAACAAAAATGAAAATTGTAAATAGAATTGATAAAGTATGTGTGCGTGTGCTATAGACATGTTATCAATAGCAATCAGCCGTCTATCAACGGCTGATACAATTCAGTAACATCTGTATAAGTTGGTCAAGTGCGAATTATCCGAATGTTATGTTTAAACATCTGAATGCTTTTGCTCAGTTGCAACGTTTGTGCCATTGGTTTGGTGTTGAATACATTAGTTTTCTCCGTATTAAAATTAGCTAAATCATCTCAAAATAGCTTGATATAGGGCTGTATTCAGGAATTTTTTGTCTATATAAAGAATATGCTACTCATCCATAATTGATCATTTTCGGAGAAACTGCTTTTTAAAAAAGATTTGTCGTCTAAATCTCTTGTAATACTAAATAATAATAGGATGAAATGAGTAGAGAGTGTATGAATTCCTTTTGAATTCTGAAAAACATCGTAGTTGATCGGATAGTTACTAGTGAATTTTGATTATCTTTACAATAAGAATGATATATGTTTGATATTCCTTTAGATTTTACGTTATACCACCAAATATGTTTGTTAGATAGGGTGAGAAATGATTTTTATTTTATAATCGGTAAACTGTATTCATTGTATATCGCTTTATCCACGTATTTATTGGCAGGAGGAAGGAAACATGAGCAAACTAATTTTTAAAAACAATTTCAATTTTCACTATTCCATTTCTTCCCACGTTTTTTTCCATACTATCAAAAATAAAAAGCTGTAACAATGATTCAAAAATATATACAGTGATACTAAATTACATAGCGCAATATCGAGAAATTCCACAAACATCCCTAATAACGAATAACGACAGCAAAACTGATAGCACTGTAGTCTTTTTTTTCCGATCATTCCAGCATTACCATGATTTATTTCCTATCTCCTACAGTTATCTGATAAGACCATTACACTGACTGGTCAATGTTTATTGAGTAATGTACATTACAACACAACGGCCACATTCAAAAAACTATCCAGAGATAAAGCTCTGAGAAAAAAAAAAATGCTTTTCATACTTACCCGAAACCGAAAATTGTTTCCATTGCATGAATAATCCAGTGTAGTGTTTGCTTGTTGTCTTTTCGGATCTGTATATTTTTCTACGTGTGTCTGTATTGGCTCGGCACATCCATACCATATTGCTAATAGTGATAGTACTATCACTACTGATGGTTCGTTTCAATGTTTACTGGGAATAATTTCGATTCCCATAATCGCTGTTTCCTGTTATTATGTGGAAATTGAGGTGAACTGTTTGAGTATTATTGCTTGCTTGCTTTTTTCTTTTTTTTTACTGTTAGCTATTTGAAGCTTTATTCTAATAATTCAAGAATTTTTATTTTATATCCTGTTTACTGCTAAGAAAGGCAAGTCTTTTAGCGCCTTACTTAATTTTTTTTTAACTTTTAAATTTAACAAAATCGTTAGTTATTTATATGGTTCATTTATTGAATTTATTTTTGGCGCAGAATTTTCCAAACTTCAGAATGAATTTTCAACCAGCTATTGGTTATTTTCAAATATATTTTCTATATAATTCTTTTCGTCATACTTGTTACCACTTTTTTTCATTAGTCATCAGCTAGTTCTTGGGTTTTTTTTCTTTCATTTTGGAAAAGTTTAGCACGTTCGTATATTTCGAACAAACCGAAGAGACATTATGTGCTTATATGTAGCAGCCAAGAGATCAGGAAATCCGAATTGCTAGCAGACTAAATTGTACTAAATCGTTGAGGAATTCTTACTATACGACATTG
Organism: Cruorifilaria tuberocauda; assembly: GCA_013365365.1. Taxonomy (NCBI): domain Eukaryota; kingdom Metazoa; phylum Nematoda; class Chromadorea; order Rhabditida; family Onchocercidae; genus Cruorifilaria; species Cruorifilaria tuberocauda. The sequence continues at coordinate 35,117 of JABVXU010000186.1, read as the reverse complement.
TAGCATTTACTGAAGTACCATTATTTTTGCCGTATGACTGACTGATGTATGTCCAAGCTATAAAACGAGAATGAAAGTTTACTGAATTCTTATAATCAACTTTGCATATATTATTGCTGCATGGTGAAATTTCTTCTTAAAAGCTGAACTAAATTTCTGCAAAGAAAATTCTGCTCTGCTGGAACTGTTCATTGTTGGCAATTAGCGATGAATACTATTTATCACATTCGAACTCATATTTACAATTTTTTTTAATATTGGTAACTGGGGTTCGTTAGATTTTTTTTTTATTGAGTATTGAGTAGGAAATTTTATGATTTACATTTAAGTGGTACTTCGAATTGGCTTTCTGGCGAAGAACGATCACGTTTAGAAGCCGTACAACGGGATTGGCGTCTTTCGAGACCCGCTAAACCTTACTCGGTGTGTTTTCTATCAGCACTGTTTATTTCTCAATGTTCAAACATGTTCAGGAAAAACTACTGTATAGGTAAAAATGCACATAGGTAATTGACAGTTAGTTAAATTATTTTTGAAAATAGAAGGAAAATTGAAATTCTGAATTTTGATGGATTTTTTCCAAATTCTTGGACCTGTCGCGATGATATGCATTCAGTGGAATTTTTAATGTTAATGTAAAAAAAATCGGAGAGTATTATAAGTTGTTCAAAGATTTAGGTGAGAAATAATGCATGCAGCTAGAGAATATAATACAAGAGAATGAAATAGAGTAAGAAATAAATACTAAGTAAATACTTTGCATTAAAGTTATCGTATTATTAGTAATATTGATTAAATTTAACTGTGAATTATCCGTATTTATTATCTGTAGATCATTATGATGATATCTTTCTAATTTTGACGATATTTCTGTATATGGTGCTCCTGTTGTTAGAAATATATACATTTTTTGTTTTTGTGTAGCCGTGGAATCGTTATCGACAACCGTCAGTAGACAAGTCATCAAAGTCATCAGGAATTATCGCACGGAACGACGCAAATGTACATCAACAAACTTTGTTCGGTCGAAACAGGTTTCATGATATTTTCTTTTTTTTTATTGCAGAAAATGTCGCATTTGCAGAAATTATTTACATTCCCGTTCTTATGAAGAGATGGTTTAAGTAGTTAAATATTTAGTTGCACTATGAGTCGTTTTATTTCAATGAAATCGAATTTCCATAACAATATGAATGAATTATCAATTAAGTGTGGTAAATAGTAATAATATAGTTTAAACAATGATAATTTAAAAATAAGATAATTTTGTCGAAAAGTTGAAAAAACGAAAAAAAAAGCAAAATACTTCAGTCGTTGTAGCATACATCCTGGGGCACTGAAAAGCTTCCCTTTCTTTGCACTCAAAGCGCCAGGTAGGATAGGTATCTATGTAGTAAAATTATTACCGAAAAATGAAACCTGATATATGTGGTAAATTTGTGATATGTTTAATAGATGTTTTTTTATTGCAATTCAACGGAATTGAATTTTTTACCAGTTATTTTAATCTTTTCTGTTACTACAATTTTTGAAGTACATTCCATTTAAAAATTTAAAGCGGACTTTCTTGTTATCAGTTCTGAGTGCCTTCGTATTCGTATCGGATAATTTTTGTTTTAACTTTAATATGTCATAGATTGAAAAGAATGGAGTATAATATGCACATGAGATGGAATTAAACATGAAACATATTGAGTTGGTAACTGATTATAAATATCAGGTCCATACATCTATTCGAGACCTCAACCCATCCTTTATCATGTTCCATCCATCATCCGATTAACATAACATTTTTTTGAAAGAACAAGGATTAATCATATAATTTTCCTCCCTCGGATCATTTAATATTATGCAACACCCATTATAAACGGCAGCAACTATTATTTTGAAAATGCCAGTGAAAATAAGATACTGATATATCCTGTTTTCTCATGTACGATCGACAAAGCCACCCGCTAGAAAGTCTTATGCGAGACATTTTTACCTGTGTTTATGTGAAAAGGAGAAAGAGAGTGGATAGCTTGGAAAAATTTGTTTCGAAAGGTATGAATCTCAGGCTCTCTTTCTCAGATGTTATCCTTGGTAAATTCACCTAACCGGAAAGGAACAACAACCACGAGAGCTTTTCTAGAAGATTGGAAATTCGTTGTTTTCTTACACTTAACCTAAGTTGTCACTACTGAAGTATGGTTCGAAACTTTTCTCTGATTCAAACGAAAAATGCTGTGTTCTAATTACAAGAAGAGTAGAAGGCTAAAAAAAGCGCCCATTTTCTTCTTTTCAGAAAGAGAATTTACTTATATGAATACATACATACGTATATTATGGAAGTGAGAGGTACTGGAAAGATTATGACTTTCCTAGATATAAATCGAAGATCATTGATATCTTAGAATCTATTGTATCTACCATCCGAGACTGTTTATTGGAAATTTTAAGAATTTCAAAATTTCTGAGTAATGCGACATTTTTTTTGTTATTTATCGATATTTTATATTAGAACAGACAGCTGTATATACATTTAAAATAACAGGATTGCGAGATTAGGATGTAATTTTTTCTTGAGAAAAAAAGAAAAAGCTGAAATTCAGGAAATCAATGTTTCCTTGGATATTTCAAGAATCAAGCTAATTTTTAGATTCTATCTTTTTTATTAGAGTTGAGGAACTTGATAAGTAACTTGATCGTTTTATGATAGCTACTTTTTTTTTTATCTCGTACACCTGAAGAAATGGTAACTGTGAATACGGTATATTAGCATTGAATATTTTGAATATTTCCATCAGTGGATAAAAAGGGAAAAGCATTAATAATCAACTGAGTTCAGCTGGAAATTTTTGTTAGCTAATTAACATATGCTGAAATTTTTTAGTCTTGTTTTACTCTATTTTGTATTATAATGAAAATATAAAAAGAATATTGCAGAATCCCAGCTGCTCCATCACTTTCAATACAATCTGCTCCTCAAGGAAATGAAAAGATCCAGGAAATAGTGACTGAGAAAGATGGAAAGGAGGAAATTGAGGAGAATACTGCAATTTCAGAAACTCCATCACCGTTACCGCCAAATGAGAATAAGAAAGATGAAGTATATCTTAATTAGCAAGATCTCTTTCTATTGCTTAATAGTCTATAATATCCTGATGATAAAACCTTTTTTTCATGCCATACATAATTATCAGTTGTACTTTTGAGCTGTATCATACCCATCATCTGATTTAATGCTATATTTTTAACATAGAATCGTTTCATTCGAATATGTAGACTGATATTGATTTTAACCTATTCATTGTTTTGTTTTGTTTTGTCCTGATATTTAACAGTTTGAATTAATTTACAGTTAGCTAGAGTAGAGGAAAGACGGGAGATCGTGGATGATGATGTCGATGCGGAGGAAGAAAAGCCTATCGACAAATCGCCAGGTAACTGTATATATTTTTTATTATAATTTCGGTTTAGTGGTTTGTAGTTTAAGATAAGTATGATGTTTGATCTTTTCAGAAATAAAATTTAAAATTTATGTATGAATTAAAGGAAGTTGAAACTTACGTCTAATAGGGAATGCTTTGTCCAAGTTGGTCTTGAAGTTCCTGCAAGCAAATTTTTTGACGCATAATTTGATTCAGATGGGAGATTTTTGAAATTTGACGAAGAGCTGGGACGTGGATCATTCAAGACTGTTTACCGTGGCTTGGATACGGAAACAGGAGTTGCTGTTGCATGGTGTGAACTTCAAGAGAGCAAACTAAATAAGGTTAGTGTGTATCTCTGATGGAGAACAAAACGAGCAAATCATGCAGCGATATATCTTCTTCTATCTAATTCTTCCGAAATTATTTCCTTGTTGAACTTTGATGGATTATGTCACATGACCTTCGTTGACCGAGAATTTTTGTAAAACTTTTGATCCCTTCAGTCGTATAATTTTTATTCTGTGCATTATTATGAGTCGAAAGCAGTAAGTTAGTTTTCGTGGAATTGTTTTACCAGTTAAAATGCTTGACAATTCTTGAAGATAAGATTGGTTCATTTTCCGCATTTCTGCTTTTGTTTTGTTTTCATTTCCATAGTTTTATAGCATTCTCTTTGAAGCGTATAGATTTGGGATGGCCTTCTGTCAGTTTTTTTTAGACCTTTAGTTGCGCTTACTGTAACTATTATTGCAAACTTGTTTTTGAACTAGATGATGCGGCTGCATGGGATAATTTGATCAGCAAATAAGTTTGTAACTTCAAACATTTCAGTTGATTGAAATCATACTATGATATTCAATCTGATGTTTTATGTTGATGCTTCTCTTCGCTAACGGGAGATACTTTATTTAGGCAGAAAGACAACGTTTTCGTGAGGAAGCTGAAATGCTGAAGGGCTTGCAACATCCCAATATTGTACGATTCTATGATTATTGGGAAAGACAGGATCATGCTGGCAAGAAAAAGTAATCTTTGATATTTTGTTGAATGTATTTTCGCATTTGTATTATAACTAATAAGCTTCGTATGTCTTAAATTAATCTGGAGCAAATGATTTTTCAATATTTCGAATAGCAAATTCTAGTTTTATATTGTTACATACAGCAAAGCAGTTGATGTTATGTGAATCATTCGATTTCAGTATAAAGCTAAAAAATAGTTTAAATGCAACTGTTTAAAAAAAGATTGGAATTTGTAAGGCCCGGAGTGTAATAATTGTAGTGATTTGTAGGATGAAGAAATTTTCACGTCACTGAATTGCTTTTTGTCCATTTCCTTCTCTTGGGCTTTCACTTTTTGTGCGTGTAGCTATATGCTTTCATAAGTAATGATGTTTAGGTACATTGTATTGGTAACAGAGTTGATGACATCTGGAACTTTGAAAATGTATCTGAAACGATTCAAACGGATCAATATAAAGGTTAGAATAAAAAATATACTATCAATAGTAATCGAAATATCAGATATATTCTCATAGTGATAGAAGTGAGGGATCAGCCTGACATTCTATTATTGAAAATTAGGGCAAAAGAAGAATAAGTGTCATTGGATTGAAAACGAAACGATTTAACTTTCTTCCAGGTGTTGAAATCATGGTGCCGGCAGATTCTGAAGGGACTTTCTTTCCTTCACTCGCGTAATCCACCTGTAATTCATAGAGATCTCAAATGTGATAACATTTTTATCACAGGCACAACGGGAAGCGTCAAAATTGGCGACTTGGGATTAGCAACGCTGAAAAATAAATCATATGCTAAAAGCGTTATCGGTAAAAAATATTTTTGCATTTTATTGTCATTGTCGAGCATTATTCATGAATCGCTGCGTCTTAATCAATAATGTTTGTTATGGTGGGATTATTTTTAGGAACACCAGAATTTATGGCGCCTGAAATGTATGAGGAAATGTACGATGAAAGCGTTGATGTATACGCATTTGGAATGTGTTTATTAGAAATGGTTACTGGTGAGTATCCGTATAGCGAGTGTCAATTTCCTGCTCAGATTTATCGTAAAGTAACTACAGTAAGTTTCTCTCTTTATATTGTGCGTCATTAACTGTCCTTTTGAATATTTTCATTATGAATATTTAAACTAGTCAAAGCTCACTTTTAGAACATAAATACAATATTTTATTTCTAAGTTTGAAACATGGTCAAGCGTTAAATCCATTTATCCATGAGCAAGTTTAGTTTTAAAGTAAGCTTACGTATAAGTCTATTGTGTAGTTAAATGGTATGAAATGATTTCTTGCTGCAGGGTGTGAAACCAGAATGCTTCAGCAGAATACCCCAGCAGTATCCTGAAATTCGGGAGATCATTGACCGATGCATACGGGTTCGTCGTGAAGAAAGGTATGAAATATTTGTTTTGAATGTTTTTTAACTGCAATAAATTCTTTCAATAGGTGATCTGAAATCATCAATCGTTGGATGTTCTTTTGGTTTATTTACCCAGCCAGAAAGTGTTGAAGTTCAGATAATCGAGTATCACCATTCCACGTAGTATTTTCCAGGTCAACCGTGAAACAATTGTTGTCGGATGACTTCTTCATGCCAGAAGAGCTGATCGGTATACGGGTTGAAATAAAAAACCGAGATGCAGATCTTAGTGATATTAATTCTGAGGTAACTTACCTCATTTCTATGATATGATGATTGATGGTCGGAGTACGCTGCACTTAAGTTGTTCAATGAAATTAGTTTCCAAATTTATTTCACAAAATTGGAAATGTTCTAGATTCAAATGCAATTGCGAGTTTTCGATGAAAAAAAGCGGAAGCAATATCGCTTTAAAGAAAATGAAGGCTTGCAATTTGCTTTTGACATCGAAGCTGATAAAGCGGAAGAAGTAGTGCAACAAATGATTGAACAGCAACATATTCCTGAAGAAGATACACGCATGATTACAAAGCTTATCAAGGACAAGGTTTGGTTTAGTTATTTAGTGTATGAATTTAACCTTTAAGCACCTTGAAATATAACTGAATGTGAAATTTATTTCTTTTGAGATATGAGTAATTTTTAAATTTTAGGTTGAAGCATTCAAACGTGATCGGGAATTCCGACATGCCGAACTAAAACGTTTACGGGAAGAGGAACAAAGAAAACAGGAGGAGGAAGCAATTCGTAATGAAATGCTGCTGAGAGCCAGAGAGAAAGAGCGTATGGTAGGGTGACATCATTTGGATACATTTTGCTTTAGCAACTCTAGTTTCACTTTATAACTTTGTAAGTTATTCAAAACTATTACTTGATTTAGCCAAAGTCTTTGCAGTAATCTTTTTTTCTATCTTCAAGGTAAGGTGAATTTGAAATTCGAGTAGCAGTGTTCGGGAAGGAAAGAAACTTTGAAATTATCTATTAAAAATTTGCTATATATTCTTGACAAAACAAAGATTTTAAGAGAAGAGCTACAGGTTAATGGTAGTAGAGAGTATTCGTTGGAAGTAATTGAATGACATATCTTAATGTAATCTGAGATATTTAAGGTTTGAAAGTACTGAATCGAATGGTTCTTTAGTTGATTTACTGACAAAATGTTTTTTATGTTTGGCAGTAACGTGAGCTGTACTCAGTATGAGCTGATATTATGAATGGATATTATGTAATGTTCAGAAGTTTCATTTTTTGTTTTACTTAGGAACGCGAAGCAGCTGCGGCTCTCGAGCAACAGCAACAGTCGCAGCAGCAGTCGCAACAACAGTCGCAACAGCCACAACAGCAACAGCAGCAACAGTCACAACAATTATCACAGCAACCGCAGCCAGCCAGTACATCGCCGGAAAATGATGATCAACACGATGGACCTGTAAAACCGAAGAAATCTAAGAAAAAAGTTATGATCGAAGTGCTTCGCGTTGTCACAGATGAAAATAGTCACCAGCCAGTAAGCAGATTTTGATGAGTTTAGACTTATGACTTCCACTTTCATTCAAATTTTATTAAGTCTTTTTAATCCAATTCATTCTGTTATCAGCCTTTCGCACTGTTATATGAATATTTCCGTTTATTGTGAATGAAATTGATATTATCAGTTTATCAACGAATATATCCCTGTGTTAGGCAATGTTACTTGTAGGAACAATTTTTTTTACTTCTTTCGATTTACCCAAAAAATTATTCCAGCTCGTTAGTTGCCGTCTTGATACATCGCACAAGACAGTTACGTTCCAGTTTGCGCCGGATTCTGATAAACCATCTGTGATTACGAAGAAATTGGTATTTTGTTTTTGGTCTTATCCGTTAATGTGAATTATAAATAACTGATTTGTAATTTAGGTAACTACATGAAACTGCAGTAAGTGTCTGTGTGAGTAGTTCTTGCAATTTTAAGAGCGAGATTTTTGAAATGTGGAAGTGACTTAGTTAGAAGTAACTGGTTTCTACTGAAAGAGAAAGAAAAGCGAAAAAGGAATTGAATAGAGAAAAATGATATAAAAGAAGAAATAAAAGTAGAGAAAAGTCATGACCATCCATTTTTATCGCAAATCGCATTGCATGGCTCAGTACCCCACGTTCCATGCGTAATTTTGGAGTCCTGCTCGAATGGCGAAGCCAAACGTAGAAAAGAAATTTATCCTGTTCCTTTTATATGTTTCTCTAGTTATATTTAATTTCTTTTTTTGATTTATTTCAGTTGGATCAAGATTGTTTGACGGCTCCGCAAGTAGGGATTGTTATAGATCAGCTCGAGAAAATAATTCAGGTTAAAATGGATCTTTATCATATATTTATCTTAAAACTGTGTTGTTTACATTTGCAATCAGATATTAAGACCGTTTTGTATTACCGTTCCCATCCATTTTTCTTTTCAGATGCTTAGTGCTGACCCAATGAAGGTGGTTGGTGTCAAAATTATCAGTTTTTTGGATTCAACATCAGCAAATGCGGAAGCGGCAGCAAACCAACCAAACACTACTACTAATACCACTAATGCTGTTGGTTCTTCAAATATTTCTGGGGAATCAAATGGAGCACTAACAGCTACATCCTCTACACAAAATTTTCAGACTGCTCAACCTCCAGCAACATTGGAAAATCAGTCGCTTGATCAAGCGGCGGTAACTTCCACTGCCTTGCAAACGGTGAGTGTTTAGTTCCTTTTTAGAACTTTTTGAGGCCATTACAATTACAATTTTCTTAAGTTGTTTTTGAGAAGCTTCTAAATTCAAAGTGGAAATAATACCTAGTAAATCGTGAATAATGCTGTGTAATCATTTAGAATTTTAAGCACAATATGAATTCAATGTAGAAATTCAGTGATTACAATATTTCGAATATTGCTCTTGTTTCTTAGACACCAGAAGCTATCGTATCAGCCGGTATTTCGAGTTCATCGAAAGCTGCTGCTTCTGTTCCAGTACCTTCAGCTCAACAACCTTCAGTTGCTGCACCATCAAACGCAGTAGCAGCTCCCAGTACTGTAACTCCTGTTCTAGCTCCTGCTTCAGCAGCAGCATCAGCAGCAATCAAGACATCGCGTTTCTTGGTCTCCAAATCAACTCTGCCTATTGATATTAGTAGTTCAGCAACTCTTCCATCTCTTAATTCCAATCTTCAAGAACACACAGTAAGTACGAGCAGTATCTGTAGTAACTTAACGCTTTGAATATTCAGCGAATGAAGAAGTTTTCATGTTTTACTCTTTTTATTTTATTAAAGCTGTAAATATGGAGGAGAAGGCAAAATGTTGAAGATAAGCTGAGATGTGCATCTTTCTTTTATTTCCAATATTTTTTTTCTAGAGTCAATAGTGGAGTTTTTTAATAAAATTTGCTAGAATTATATCTCTTCAGTAGTCCCCTATCGATCTTCAGAAGCTAATTGCTAATGTAAGCAAGCTAGTCGGCACAATCTCTTCAATAATGATCTCACTACAAGCTCATGAAGCTAACTACGCGTCTTTTGTTTGATTTTCATGAATCAAGTCGTTGGCCCTTTAATAATTAGCGGTTTTTAAATTTTGTTGCTAAATTTAAAGAAAAAAGTGGCAAAAATGAGCTATTGCATTATCACTGAAGTCTTTCAAACAAAACAGCTGAATGGATGAAAAGGCTACTGTCAATGTTCAGTTTCGATTGTAATGTTCGATACATATTGCTTCTTCAGTTTACAACATGAGAGTTAGAATTTGCAATAGTTGAATGTCCAGTATTCTCACTAGATCCGAATGACTGTAAACTGTCGTCAATTCTATAATATTTCTAAGTTTTTATTGGCTTTAAAACTAATGTTATTTGCTGTTATTCCTCTTGGCAAAATCATTTAGTCATATGGATAATAATAATTCTATTATCTGGAAACTTGGTCCTTTGCCTCGCAACGTTGTACTTCACAGTTCGTGTTTTTTGCCTCGTAATGCTTTACTTCTCAATTTGAATCTTGGTCATGTACTATTTTTTGTTTAAACAAATCCAGGAGTCTACCATTACTATAAATATATTTGTAAAATTGAAAATTTTAAACTCTTCCTTCACGTATTCAAAAGAGATTTTTCTACATACTCCTTTACTTTCTTGCAGTAAGTTAGGATTTTTGAGTGTTTCGTTTGCTATATCAAATATTAATGCTGTCAACATTTTTATGAGAGGGTTATTTTTTAATTTTAAAAGTTTTTAAAAAAGTTTAGCAAATAATGGATCTCATTTTATTGCAAAAAATTGTAACATATCTAATTTTTAAGGTAAAGGACGCTCCGCCAATCGTAAATTCTACTAATAATAGCACTTCCGCACCGTTAATCAATCCATCACAAACTGCGAATGTATCAGCAGCAGTCCTGCAGCATGTGGCAAGTGGCGAATCACGTACAACGCTGAAAAAATTGGAGAGTGAACTATGTAAAGTAAGCGGCGTGAATCCACCAAATAACATTCCGACTGTCGCAAATCCTGTGTCGATTCCAGCGCCTGATCTTCCTGTAGTTTCTGGAGGTAAGAAAAACATCCTGTATTTTAACTGGAATCAAACTGAATTACTAAATTACTTCGGTAGCCTTATTTGGAAAGTGAATAAGACTATCGAATGCACTCTAACGGTGATCAGCGAGATTCTACGTTGCACTGTTGTCTCTCTTGTATTAAATGTACGATGGTGATCACTTGGACTGTTTGCAATAAACTGATTATTGGTAGTTTAAAAAATAGTTCCAGATATTCCAGTTCTTTTCAGGTTCGTTACCATCTTTGCCGCATACGCCGTCTGTAAATAACAATTTGACGCATAATTTGACCGATTTAAATGATAAGTTGCTGGCGCTGAGTCAGAAAATGCAGGGAGAACAAATGGAAGAAGCTGGTTATCAGAGTAACGAAACCGTTGTACCAATAACACAGACACAGCAATCTCCAACAATAACGCCTCTCTTATCTAGTACTTCAACAGTACCGTTAATGCCGACGACAGTACCTAATGCCGTATCTGGAACAATGACACCTGGCAAAACAAGCGCTACGCCGGAAGTTGGAATCCTTCATGTTGATACACTAAATGGACTTGCTGATGCTTTGCAGAAGGTTATTATTTATTTCTACATTATTTGAATTAATGAATGCTCATGCATCATTTTGCAAATTAATTTGCCATTTTTTTTTCAGGTAATTCATGTTGAGCCTCGTGAAACTAGTTCTCTACCACCACTAGCTGTTGATACTACCAGTCATATGCCGCCAATGCCTGCTGAACATCAGTCACCAAGCTCAACAAATACGCTTCATGCGGGTGTTACAAGTTTGCAGGATATCAATTTTGGAGTAGATAGAGTAAGTTGCGCCAACAAACTTCTAATATTTATTATTATGCAACCGGCATCATGTTTGTGTTTTGCAAAGTACGTTATAGATAAACATCGGGTGTAAAAATGGAAGTCGTAATTGGAGAGAGGTAGAATTCGCAAAACGTAAGTTACATGTGTCATAGTACAAAACTTAACGTTTTGTCAATCAGAGCAGTTTTTTGGGGTTAAGAGAAATTGAAGGAGCATGTTGTTTCTTTCCTTTTGCGTATTCCTTCACTTGCGCTTGAAATGGCCTTATTGTGGAAGCTCTCTAATAAGTTTTGGTTCATTCATTTCAATTTTTTTGATTGATTAATTAATTGGTGAAACCATTTTTTTTCGTTGCAGTATCGTAATATTTCAAGCATTCTTTTTTTCGATCGAATTGCTTCTTATGCTTCTTTTGAAAGGCTTACTTTTAAAGTGGCAGCAGCAATACAAAAATTTATAGCTGCAAGCCATTACGGTTTTGCTTGTGTCTTATCAGTTGCATCTTTTTGTATATGTTACTTAACGAGTGAGCAATGATTTCGTTTCTTATGTAAGATCCATGATTGTCTCTTCTTGGACTTCTTCCTGATACTTATTAATCTTAAAATTTATTAGTGAACTCATTATCCATGTTTGAAGTTTCAGATTCTCGAGAGTTTCATCCACATTAATTTATTTTCATCTCCTGTCCTCTCTTTTCTCATTATTTTAGAAATGTTTCTGTTAGTACAAAATTACGTTTCACTACAGAGATCCGTTCCTGCCCATGACGCAACAAATCATACGTCGGAAGATGTGAAAAATCTAGGCAGTGGAGGAGAAGAAGATGGGAATCATGCGGGGGTAGCATCATCAAATGTCACAAGAAACGATGAAGTTGCGTCGAATGTTCTCTCAGCAGCTACCCAAACAAATAACAGTATCAGTACGGTGATACCGGATGGTGGTGGTTCGACAGCTAATCCAGCTCCGTTAGCTAGATTTGAAAATTTGGAAACAGCACTAACAACAACATTGGGTACACATGGGTGTTTTCCAACGGTACCCCATATCGCTAATTCAGCGCATCCGAATTACCGTGTGAGTAATGCTGGAAATACAGATATTCAACAAACAGGCTTAGCGCAGGTTTCTTCGCTGAGTGGAATCCATACGTCTCAGCAACCTTCCATTACAATGTCGGATGGATACGAAGCAACGCAGAGATCGAGCGGTGAGCTTAATTCAACGACGGTGCCGAAAGGAGCAGTGTTTCATGTTGGTACACCACCACCAACACATTTCAGTGATTCGGCTAGTCAAACGGAATTGATCAGTACACGTGATCCGCTCGATCATATGTTTAGTCCGGCAACGTCTTACAATTCCGACTGTGATTTTCAGGTTTTCCTCTTTTTTTTCGTTTCCATGAAAATAGTAGTTTTTAATTTAACTAGTTCGCAGGGTTGTACAAACTGAGTAGAACAGGTTGTTTTCTACATATTTATATATATACTACATATATTAAATTAGCAAGATCACAGTCTCTTAGCAAGATCACAGTCTAGTCTTCACCGATCATTATCATGCTGTCGCTGTGTTATGAAGCAGTGTAATGTCTGCACATTTTGCATTCTCCCGCACTTTTCAGTATGGCCGTATTACCGATATTTTGCGCATATAAGTTATCTGGAATGCATCGGTGTGCTTTTATTGCGGAATGCATATATATATATAAATTTCATTCTCTCCTTTCATGTTTACTTTCTCTATCTTTTCCTTTCTTTTTTTGATGATGTCTGATGTTTCGCTTCCATTCCTTGTCTTTCTGCAAACTATAATTTTTTATAAAATTATTTTTGTATTTTCCAGAGTAATTTTATCAATTAGCAAATTTCATTCAGATTCGTGAAAGAACGGAGGAGAGCGTTGGAATAATTATTTAAGATTTAGAATTTAATAGATTGGCTCAAAGCAAACTTTTTGTGGAAAGTTTTACTGTGAGCATTTTTACGATGAATTTTTGAGCATATTTTTCTAAGAAATTAGAAATTTGAATCCCTGCTTATCAGGCTTCTTAATCTTTAACTATTAATTTTATCTTGCGGAAAAAAATTGTCATTAAGTCGTTTTTTGGTAAATATCAAAAAGTAATGAGCATCACCTTAAGGAAGTTAATTAAGCCATCTGAAGTAAATTAAAATTATAGAGGTATTCTAGCAGTAGACAAATAGATGTGTAGTTTTTTTGAACTGTAACCTTTATATTAATTTGAGAGAATTTAGATTAAAAAGATTCTTATGTAAAAGTGGCAGAGACTTCTAGCTGTCAATTTTGTGTCCACTTTTTACTTCCTTTCTTTTTTGTTATTCTTCCAACATTAAAAGGCTTTCACACTCGTTGCAAAAGTTGTATTAATGTGGCTCTTTTCATTTGGAAGTTAGACATGACTGGAGGTATCAACGATGACCGTCTATTCGTATGCTTGCATTCCGCTTTCCAACTTCTACTTCTTGTGACGTTTAGCTTCAAAAAATTCTGCAGCTTTTTTTCCAATTTATTGCTTGAAATGTCAAGTTCTTGCTAAATTAAAAAAATCCTTTGTAGGATTCAGTATTTTTTACTGAGTAAGTGATATTACGTTTTTGCTTTTCTATAGCTATTGTTAAATGGTTTAAAGACCTGAACAGTAAGTCTGAGATTGACTAAAAGAGATTGAAGGTATGATCGGGAGCCTTCTTTTAGAAGTCTCCATGATAGTTAAATGGCCGTATTCGGCGCATAACCGTTGTCGTTAGAGGATATGTTACGCTACAAACAGTTTTGATGCTATGATTTGGATGTTTTCAAAATAAATCGAGCAATTAAAGACGTACTGGACATACCGTTAATTTCTCGCGAGTGATAATAGTTTTGAATAAGAATTTCTGGATCGAAATGTAGCAGTAATAATTTTATGGCCATTCGAGACTTCTCTACTGATTTTTGCTTTTGTATCGTGTGTGTCGTTGAATTTTTTTCCAACCTATTTTTAAAATTCTACTATCGTGCTTTTACTCCTGTGTATGCATATGTATGCATGTATGTATGTATATATATGTATATATGTATGTATGTTTGTATGTATGTGTGTATGTATGTATGTACGTGTGTATGTTTGTATGTATGTATGTATGTGTGTTTTTTACTCTTTCGTGTGTGTGTATGTATGTATTTATACGTCTGGGTGTGTGTGTTTTTTTTTCGCTTTCTTTTGCTTGCTTGCAACGCATGCTTAATAACTGCAGGCTGAACAACTCGGAAGGAATCTATTGATCAATGAGGACCAACGAATCAAGCTGCTACTTCTGGAAATATTACAAGTGAAGTTCTACTTATGGAGCTTGTTTTGACTGTATGATCCATACTGTAATTCATGGATCAAAAATTTCACTTCTCTAACTACTTTATTCAGGATTTGTATGTTCGTTAACTTTGATACATGCTTCAGTGCTAACAGATGGTGCGCATTCATGTTGGCAACGAGTTGTTGTTTATTGTTTAAATATTATTGTAACATCATGATTTACATTTTTCTCTTTTTAAAAGACACTTAAGTTATTCGTTGATTGCTTTCCCTCCAAACAGATCACATAGATGAGGGAAGGTGGGATTGATTAATTACATCAGTAATTCAGCTTTTGAATTTGCAATTAATTGAAATGCATGCATAATATTTTCCTTCCATATACCCGCATTATATCCTCGGCATATATCACACCTCTACATATAGTTGGTGCATTATCTCAGACAGATATACAGCATAAAGTCCAAAGCACATATTCATCACAAAAAAAATTTTGAATAGAAATTATAATTCAGTTAGAATCATCTTTTAAAGTTCAAAGAAGGTGTATGTATATGGGAAGTTTTTTCTTTTTTACAATATATTCTATCTTAATCTTATTTTAGACATTGAAAAAAGTTTTTCATTCTAGATAATCATCATGTGATATCTTAGAAAACTCTTATATATCTGTAGATATTATTATATATTGTTTCTTTAGATAATTTGTAAAAATATAGAACACTATGTTCATAGATTAGTAAATAGTTATAGGGTGTTCTTTGCTATTCTATTTTAGTGTTTTTCATAGATGCTAGGTTTACTAATTTAAAGAATTTTTCAGCTTGACGAGGAATTTAATGATGAGGACGATGAATCAATACAGTCACTGATGCAGAGGTATTTACTTTGTGTAAACGATCTCTCTTCTATAGATCTTAATTATTCATAAATTGATTTTGAGCTACATTTTGACCAATAAATTATGGTGAATTCTATCGATCTTTAATGTAACATTATTTTTGCCAAGTATTCGTTATTTCTTACCAACTAGGAATTCATTGTGTGAGTTTAATCTCTTCTCTACTGACTTTTGTTCGTTATTATTTTATTATTTCGTATTATCATTTTTACTTACTACTCAGTTTTTCTGAAAGTGAATAGTGCATTTTGTAGACACAGACTTGAAATGGAACTATTGCGCGAGCGACAGCGCCGTGAATTACAAATAGCTCGTCTACGTCTACGTCATAATCAGCCAAGCAATGGAAATATATTGCTGGCGGGAAATGGTGCCGGTTTTGCTGGTTTCGTCGACAACTCTGGAAATATTCCGCGTGGACCACCAGTTCATATTCCATATCATCATTCTACTGCCACTTCTCGATTGACTCTTCCTTCATCGATATCGCTTCCTGGCAGTCCGCCACAGAATAGCTTTCTTGGACAACATCTTGCACCAAGGGATGTCCTAGTATGTATTTATTTTATTGCTAATGATATATGATGCATCTGAATTCAGATATCTAGCATGTTCCTTATCCTTTTTCTAAATTCTGTCAATTATCATTTATTCACTTTTACATTTGTTTCAGCCGCGACGAGGGTATGCGACATCGTTGGTTGAACCTGCTCGTCATACATCAGTTGATGCAGCCTTATCTCGTAGACCAATTCATCCCCCAGCTTATTATCCTGCCGTTGATCAAAGTCGCCATCATCATTACCATCAGCAACAGCAACAAATTCAACAGCAGCAGCAAATTCAACAACAACAACAACAGCGACAGCAACAGCAACTTCTTCAACAACAACAACAGCGACAGCAACAGCAACTTTTTCAACAACAACAACAGCGACAGCACCAGCAACTTCAACAACAACAACACAGGCAGCCACAGCAATACCAACGACCGCAACAACAGCAGAGAAACGTTCTGAGCAACAACTTAAATCATGGTAATTTTCATGGAGGCATTTTGGCAAGACGACCAGTACCAACAATCATGCATAGAGCGAGCGCTATCACGGAGGTCGCGCCGTCGCTCAATTACAATATTGAACGTCAGCTGCGTGAAACATTTAGCACACCTCCGCAATAAAGCTGCTTACTTAGAACTGGACTATAGTGGGCTTTTTTACCATTTTTTCCCCCATTAATCTGTTTGGGAGGTATCATTATTCAATATATCTTGTCCATTAGTCTAATATGACGACGGAAATTCTATCACCGAACATAGTCCTATGAAGATCAGCTCTTTGGTAAATAAGCTCTCAACTATTTGTACAAATGTAACATTTATGTTTATAATCTATTCATATGTTTTTTATTAGATTTACAGTTGTATCCATTACATGTTCTATTGCATTAAACAAATGTTAGGTCTCACATACTATTAATAATACCAATCCCTATTTCATAGTTATTTATTTATTTTTTGGTTACATTCGTTTGTTGTCGGATGATGCATGCGATCTGAGCCCATTTTTAAAAAAGGGGGGAAACTTTTTTGCTGAATGAATAGAACATCGTTTTTTGTTGAGGACATTTGTACTTTATTTGAACAGTCTATTTTTTCCCCTGTAAGTCTGAATCGGACATAGTTTCATAGATAAGTTGGAGTTGGTGAATTTTTTCATAAATTTGTGGATGAATCAAATCGATTGAGGTTTAATTAAGCCATCTTTTAATGCAAGTTTCTTTAAATGAAATTCCAGAAAATTTGGGAAAGTCCTGTCGTAAATAATTTTTGGTGATAGGATCAATAATGATGATGGTAGTAGTAGGCAAAATTAAATTAGAAAGACGCAAGCATCCCGAAATTGATCTCTTTGTTTACAAAGACAGATAATAACACATAAACGCAAGCAATTATGTTGATTTTTATATATTTAATTAAATTGCTTTTCCGTTTCTCTCAATTTCGAGCTTTCAGGATAATTTCGGTACGGTTTCTGTATCGATTCAGGAAGCAAAAGAAAAGCGTCACTACTAACTATAGTTTTAAAGTTTTCGATTTCAAAAAAATTTTCAACGCATCGTTTTGGGCATCCCATTTCGTATCGTATTTTACTGACTCCTTTTACTGATTTTATATCACTATATTGTATTGAATAATTGACATGTGCATCATATGAACATAACTGAATCGGGCTAAATTTAAATATGAAATTTACATGACTGTATTTTTGAAATAATAAACATAATATTCCTACGCTTATATATTTGTAATGCAACCAAAATGCAATGTAATATTCATGATTATGTCTAAGAAAGCAGAATATATTGTCTATTTGCTTTCAATAGAGTTTATTAAGCGTATTTAATAGAATTTATAAAGCATTTTTCACTACTGCTTCTTTCACTCTGCACTTTGCACCGAAAAGGTATTCATGGTTCAAGGCAATTTGAGCTTAAGTTATATGAGAACGGAAATTCGAAAGCGTTTTGGAATTTCTCGGATTGCCTCTGGAAGGATAGTTTAAATACTTGTACATAAGTCGAAAGCATGACTTAATAAGGGTTTTTGATTCAACGATGCTTTTTTTATTTTAATAAAAGAAAGGCAATTGATTTAACTATTGCAGAAATAGTGAGAGAAATAATATATAAGATAATTCAAACGATCTAACACTCTTTGAATGCTTGAGTCTAAAGAAAAAACGTAAGAATCTTTTTTTTCCTAATATCTTATTGCTTGTTCGTTTATCAATTTTAGTAAATTCCACTATCTCACCCTCTCTCTCTCTCTCTCTCTCTGTCTCTCTCTCCTAATCATTATTTTTAGTTGTGGTTGCTTTTCAAAATTCATCATTGCTGATAATCATGGAATGTAATTAGATGAGGCAATCAGAATTTCCTTAGTAACCTGTTTTTCTTGTCTGAAAGATTTCGCACAGCATTTTATCAACCAATATTTTCATTATACAGTTAACTTTTTTTTAAAGTCATCAAAAGGGAAATACTATAGTACTTCGTCAATCATTGAAACGATCGGTCATGAAAATCTTTCGTGTTTTCTTTTCTTATAAACTAATTCCGATTAAATTTTATCAAATCAACATTATCAATGAATAATATTTAATATCTTAACAAAGATTAACTTTTTAAAAAATATGAATAACAATGATTTTTCAGAAAAAAAATTAGCAATGCTTCAGAAGAAAAGGTCTTCCTGAATCCACTGCATGGAAATAAAGCATGAATAGATTCTGAATAGACCATGAATAGACCTGAATTTAAAAAAATGAAATATCACTTAAGCAATCAGTTATACAAAATAATAAATGGTTATTTAATTTTCTTTTTCCATAATCTTACTGTTTCTTTGGTAATCCTTAAATTATCTCAAATTCAGTTAATAAATTTTCAAAGTAACGAAATTATTGAAAACTAATCAAATTTAATTCATTAAGTAATTATTATCAAAATGAACCATTTCAAGACTTTGATAAAATAAAATTAAAAAAAAACAACTTTAAAATTAATTAATAGCAAAGATTACTTAATTTTCTTGCATACTCATCAATCTAACAGTAATAAATGTTTGCAGTGACAACAGTATCAGTTGTCATGAATCAAAAAATTACTTCATCTCTATCAAATTATCATTATTTTGAAATAATTTAGTCTAAAAAACATACGTAACATTTGTTTTGTTCTCTACAGTATATGATTAACAATATCATTTTGTATGTTATTATTGCTAACTTTTATTTCATATATTGTTATGTGTTCAATTTGAATTGTCACTTCATTTCATTGTGATAAAAAAAAAGAAATTAAACAAGTAATAATAATTATGAATCGATTCAAGAATATTATTATATCATTTTTCTATAATTATAGTGTGATTTCTTCGTACTTATGATTGTAAATGATATAAGAAAATTATTATCAATCGCGGAGCAATCAATATATTCGTATAACCAATAAATGAACGAATGTATTTATTTATTTATGTATACGTATCTATTTTTATTCAGTTATGCAGAGCAAGAGGGAAAATGATGGATAATGATATAACAATTATGATATGATAATGTAGCTTAAAATAAATATAGAAATGAATAAGATAAATATTTGAATGTTATAGATTTAGTTCAGTAATGGATGATAATTGAAGTGATCGGATGAAACGAGATAGTTTTAGCAATATTTTTTAAGAAAAACAAAAGAACAAAGAAAAGAACATTTTTTTTTGAAACGAACTAAACTAAAACAAAATATATTCGTTAACATTTACAAATCATCAAAAAGAAGAAAAAATTATTTAAAACTAAATTATTTTATTAATTATCAGTAGGGATAGAAAAAGAAAATTAATTTTATCATTGTATGTAACAATTGATATTTGTTATTTGATTATTTAAATGCTATCAACGATCACATTACTGACTGCATTTTCTGCAAAATATGTATTTGAAATATAAAATATAACTGAGAAAAAGAAATGAGAAGAAAATCCACATATTTTATTAAATTTAATTTCATTTTTTATCATAAATTATCGATATGATTTCTAAACAAAAAAAAAAACAATGGATAGATAAAACTAAAAATGTTATCAGTGCTTATCAAAAATTGTGACATTTCCTAAAATTAATTATAAGCAGCAATCTTAGGATTAAAATTCGATCATTTAATTTCGTTTTTTTTTCCTGATACATTATTTCTTTGATTATTAGATTAAATATGTAGCAAAGCAATAGATAAATAGAAGCTCTGGATTTTTTGATCCTTATTTTTTAAATTCAATTTTATTTTTTTGAAGTATTTCAAGTGGAAAAATTTGCTTGATGAGGCGATTGGATACGATATTCCAAAAATTTGTTTTTTTTTCAAAATAAGTTTAGTTAGAAAGGAAGAAAGAAAGAGAGGAAGTTTAATTGTTGCAATGTTAAAAAGACCGGTTTAAGAAAATTGAAATATTTTCATTTTTTTTTTTTTGAGGAAAATAATGAAAGGAATGTGAGTGATTAGTGATAATGAGTTGCTATATGTTGAGCTAAAAACTTAATTTGTATGCATTGGAATGTACCGGATTAGTGATATGAATGAAATTTTTTTTAATGATAATTATGGTGATATTTAAACATAAATTACGATTATCACACTTTGCAATGATAATTTCGTTTAATTTAATGTGGAAAAAGAAAACGAAGCTATTTCATCTATGAAGAAGCTATCAATTGATATTTGATTTTTGTACCAAAGAAAAAAATGATGAATTGTACGAAATTTATTTCAGTGATCAAATATATATATATATAGCTAAAGGAATACTAGCTGAGTGATTAACTAAATTGTTAAATCGAACATTGATTGATTTAATAAATTGAGTGAAATGATTTGATAGCTAACAAGAATTCCATTTTCTGGAAATTTAATGAATAAATTGTTTTTAACTTCATAACTATCACATATCATATCGACGCATCACATCAATGATAATTCATTCATACGGAAATGAATAATCTAATCCATCTTTCAGATTTCAAAAAAGGCGAAAATGAAATTTCAATTTTCCAGTATTTAAAAGAAGAAGCAATTATCGGAATAAATACATCAAACTCTAAACTTGATTATAATGCAGTTAATTAGTTATGATTAGATTTCAAACAGTGAACAAAATTCAATTATTTAGATTTGATGAATTCAAAATCTATAAAAACATATACGATGCTCAGCTTAGGCGAAAATTTGTGGTAATAAAATTTTTAAATAAATTTTATTACTAGTAGTGAAAAAAGCTTTTTAATTGTACCGTGTTTTCAGAAATTATACAAAAAAAAAATAAATTGAATTACGATAAGTTTCATCCTTTTTTTTTTCTTTTTTGAAGCTTAGCAGGTATAGCTCAACGAATTGCCTCATTTCACATAAAATCACGAAATGCATGAAAATGTTGAATTATCCGTAATTCGTCCGTAATCGTGTAATCAAATAATCATAGAAAGAAGAAAACAGAAAGAAACGAAGAATAAACTTCGTATTTCATTTCTTTTTTTGTTTCAGTTGGCAAATGTTACAATGTAAAACAAGAATGATAAGCAGGCAGTGATAATAATGAAGTGAAATGATAGAAATGAAATTGGAAAAAAAAGTGGAATTTTCATTTAATTGTGTGAATAAAAACAAGCGACAAAAAAAAATTTCAAAGGAAAAAGAGAAAATAGAAAAGAAAAGGAAAAATGAAATGGATGATAAGTGAAGTAAATGAAAATATATAAACATAAGACATAATTTTGTAGTGATAAGAAAAAAATCTCGGATTTAGAATGTAAACAATGAATGTAGAAAAAAAAAGCGAACATGTAGTAATAGTAATAGTAGAGAAATGGTGATTTCATGGATAATCATCAACAAAGAAGAATAAGATGAAGAACGATGAATGATATAAATTCATGGATCAATTCATTCAAAACACAAACATCCATAAATAAATATGTTCAAAAATCGAGAAGACATTAATTATAAATAATGGAAAGTTTTTTTTCCCTTTAATTTTTTGATAACAATAAATATTGATTAAATAATATTCATAATCATTCAACAATAATAATAATAATAATAATAATAATAATAATAATAATAATAATAATAATAATAATAATAATATTTTGATAATGGTGGAAATAAATATAATGATAATAATGATAATACGGTAATAATGATATTAACGATAATGGTAATGATAATGATAATAATAACGATGATAATGATGTGCTGATATTTATAATGACAATAACGATAACAATAATAATAATAATAATAAATATGATGATAATATCAGCGATAGTTATAATGATTATAACGGTAACAACAATGACAATAATAATTTCTAAATCTTATCATTATAATGATTATCGTAGTAAGAGTAGTAATATGGTAGTAATAGAGGTAACTTGATAGCAAAAGAGCAATAACGGATAAAAAAAAATGCCGAAGGCGTTTTTTCGATAGTATGACTTATAAACCGAATAAAAATAGTGACTGAAACTTGCTTGGTGAGTACGGATGCATGAAAATATACAGAATATTAAGGATGTATGTATGTATAATGTGTATGCGTGCGTGTAGGTGAGTACGTGTAGGTGTGTATGTGTGTGTATGTGTGCGTATACGTGGATGAATATGAAGGCTTTTAATAAAAGGTAAAATTGTTTGAAAGAGGAAGAAAAAAAAAAGAGGAAGAGCGTGGGAGGTGGAGGGGAAAAAGAAGGTGTGTACTACTATAGATGTATTAATCTGTATGTCTTCAAGATTAGGGTGTATCGAATCGCGGGTACTTAAAGGAACGATTACAGCTCAAATTAGTATTGAAATTTACTATCCTTATGGGAGTGATTAGTTTTTTTTTTTGTTAAATTTATTTTTGATATCATTTATTTCAAAGAAAAAAACAAAGGACCTAGAATTAGGATATAGGTGATAATGAAATTAGGAGATAATTGATATAAGCAATGGTGTTATCACTTATTTCAAAGAAAAAACAAAGCAAGAATTAGGAAATAGCTGATAGTGTTATCATTTACTTCAAAAGAAGTAAGACAAAAATTAGGATATAGGTAATGATGAAATTAGGAGTTAATTGATGTAAGCAATAGTGATATCATTCTCCTCAAAAAAAAAGATAAAAATTAGGAAATAATTGAGATAAGTGATGATGATATCATTTACTTTAGAAAAACAAGGCAAAAACTGAGATATAAAAGTAATGGTGAAATGAGGAAATAACTGATATGATAAAGGTAGGAATGGTGATATCATTTAATTCGCGATAAGATAAGTAATGGTGATAGTGATGATGTTTCAAATTCCGTATTTCACGTTTTCCTCTTTTTCTCTTTTCAGTTGTTGTTTCTTCATCCCACAGTTTTCAATATTCCTTTTAGCCATACGGCTGAAAGAAAAAAGAATTTGTTTTTCTTTCATAATTTAACAAGAATTTACAAGGATGCAAACGGTAAGTATCACTTCTTCGTTATTTTTTAATGTTAACTTTTATTCAAAAAATTAAATTTTAAAATTTTGTAAAATTAAAATGAGTGCTAACAATTAAATGATTAAAGATATTGTTGATAAGTTTTTTTTTTTGATGAAATATAATGAATATAATTCTAACTTTTTGTATTCAGTTATTGAATTAAAATTTTATTTATTTAAAATAAATTTAATAAATGTTAATTTTGTTGATGAAAATTATGTTTTGTTGCCTGACAATTTCAAATCTTTTAAATTTAAAAGATAAAATTTTTCCAAAAAAACAATTGATTATAATTAAATTATGTAATTAATCATATTTGCTTTTACTCTTTTAAATGTACAAATTGTAAATGTATTTACAGCTACTACTATTGGCAGCTTTATTAATTGGAGCGCTAATAGATCCAGTTTATAGCTGTTTCGGTGGTTCATGTTGCTGTCCACCAGCAAAACCATCTTGTGGTTGTGCTACCACATGTGGCGGAGGGTAAGTTTCCCTTTTTTATCTATTACTGATAATTTTATTAGGAATTATTTATCATGAAGTTTTAATTAAGAGGTATTATTATTCAAATAAGTTATTTACCATTCATTGTTGTTGTTGTTCTTTTTATCTTTTCATCCTTTTTATTTTTCAAAATTTATCATTTCAACTTTCTCTTTCATAGGATAATAAATTGTTAAATACAAAAAAGAATAAAAATTAAGAAATGGAGTAATTAATTTTGTTATTTATTACTTATTTAATAAAATAAACAATAAATAATAATATTTATTAATTTTTAATTCAAATAATGATTTTTAAAACTATGCAAAAAACAAAAACAGTTTAAAAGATAATTTTAATGCAATTAGCAAAAAGGAAAAAAAAATTAAAAGTTTACAAAAAATTAATTTGTTAGATAATTGCATGAAATTTTTACCGAATGAAAAAACAAACGTTACATTTAATTGACATAAAATAATAAATTGTGAGAAAATGAAGAAAAAGGCAAAAAACAAACAAACAAACAAGCA
Source organism: Cruorifilaria tuberocauda (assembly GCA_013365365.1). Classification (NCBI taxonomy): domain Eukaryota; kingdom Metazoa; phylum Nematoda; class Chromadorea; order Rhabditida; family Onchocercidae; genus Cruorifilaria; species Cruorifilaria tuberocauda. Next base: position 10,568 of record JABVXU010000186.1, on the reverse strand, counting down.
AACAAACAAAAAAAACAGTTATTTAGATGGAATTTATAATTAATAATTTAAAATTAATTTTTGCGTATTTTTATTACTCTATTTTACACCGTAAATTTCCATTCTAATTAAAGAAAAAAAACAAAGAAAGAAAAAATAAACAAAAGAAATAAACAAAGAAATTTCTTCTTCGAAAAATTATTATGAATTAAATTAAATTGAAATAAAATATTGATTATACTTTATCCAGACAAGGATAAAGTTTTTTTTTGCTTTAAAAGATTGCTTACTTTGTTTTATAAAATTTGCTAGTAAGGAGAAGATTGTTTGTTTGGTTTATTTTAGTACTTTACTTTTGAAATTTTTTGAATGTCTAAAATGTTGTTGTTGTTTTTTTTCAGATTTCCTCCACCACGGAAACCATATGCACTACCACCACCGCTACCGCCACCGCCACCGCCACCTCCGCCACCTGTTTATCCGTTACCTCCGCCACCACCTCCTGCTTATGTAGCACCACCACCTCCACCACCTCCTTCCTATGCGGTACAACCACCTCCTTATGCACCACCTCCACCTCCACCTCCACCTCCACCTCCGCCTCCACCTCCATATGCAGCAGGACCATCTTATGCAGCACAACCTGCTTACGGCGCACCATCTTATGGAGTTGCATATGGCGGAGGAGGAGAAGTTTACGGAGGAGGTGGCGACATAGGTTTTGATGGAGCAGCTGGTTATGGAGGTGCCGGTGCTTCACAATATGGTGGAAGTGGAAGTGGAGGTGGAGGTGGAGGAGCAGGAGCAATAATTGGAGCAGGTTCACCTGAATTACCGCCACCACCACCACCACCACCACCACCACCACCACCACCGGTAGCACCACCACAACCTTCATCAGCAAATCAGCAACCATTCCAGGAACAGTCGTCTGCAGAAGTTCCTCCTATAGGGGCACCTGCTCCAGCACCTTCATATCAGGAGCAATCACAACCATTACCACCTGCAGTACCTGCTTCTTCAGGATTTGCTGGACAAAGTAGCAGAGGAGCGCTATCACAAACATATCAGGAAGGTAACGCTGATAGATCAGCGATAGCTAGTAATCAGGCCGGTAGTGGTTATCACGATCGATTTAAATTTGCGAAAAAATTCAAGCAACGAATGACCAGTTAGGCTCTATAAATCATTTGATTTATTATTATTGTCTTTCCTCTTTACCTGTGCCTTTCATTTTAATTCAAGGAATGAATTTAGAAAATTTTTTGTTTCTCTTTATTTTTACTTTTTTTTGCACCAATTCTGTCATTGTCTTAAAAAAGTAACTATTACTATTTTACTTTTCTTAATTTGAAATTTTATCACTTAAAGAATAATCAATCTATTCATTCCATTATATGTATTCAATTATCTTCTATCAATTCCTTCTCTATAACCTATTATTATTGCTGTTTTTTATATTTTCATACACATATATATACATATATATATGTCGATTTGTGTACAATGATTTTTGCGTTGTTTGTATATTTCGTCAATAAGACCACTGAAAATATTTTTCGAATTTTTTGCATTTTACTAATTCGATACACTCAATTTGAAATTAATGACTAAATGCGTGAATAGGAAAACAAAAAGAAAGAAGGAAGATGCTTCTTCTAATTTTTTAAAATAATTAACGCAATTTCATCTATAAAACTTATTAACTTGTTTAATCGCTTCCTAATGGATTTGTTTTTTGTTTTTTGTTTTGGAAAACTTTAAATATCTTTTTTTATAATAGAATTTTGTGGAATTTTAATATTTTACTTAATAGGAAATGATATATAGATAAGTAGGGAAAGCAAATTTCAATATGCACTTTACTGATTTCAATCACACAGCAAATATTAACTTAAATTTATTATGTGGGATTTCTGATGTTCGAACTGAATTTTTATTTTTACATTGCCTGAATTAAAAATGCAAATAGTTTTTTTTTTTTTGAAAAGAAATCTGTTTTCAATCATGTTTATCAAATGTGCTTACAATGTCAAATAATATATGCTCAAGGAAGTGATTAATTAGATTATTATAAGAAAATCAGGTATAGCAGATAATTGGAAAAGAATGTAGCGTAAAAGATGAAATAAATTTAAGCAAATTTTAAAATCTGAATGAGCACATAAGCTTAACATTAATTCTAAGATATTCCCCGGAAGAAATCCTTGTGAAATTTAGTAATTTTTCATTAAATATTTTCAATCATTCATATATTATCTATCAATTTTTAACCTGTAAATTCAAACTGATAATCTAAAATTTCACCGCTTAATTTAATAACATTAAATTTACCTTTTTACTAAAAAACAAAAAATAAAAAATAAACAAATAAATGTGAAAAATTAAATATCACCAACAATAAACTACTGCAATTAGCTAACAAATAACTATTACTTATTTCAATAGTTTAAACTAATTCAAACATTTCACTTCCTTTTTTTTGCTTTTACAAATAACAACAATAAAGCTTAACAACAACCTTTTAAAACTTTTTTTCTCTATTTCACTTCTGGAAACAATACAATATCAAATAATTCTTTTTTTCTCCTAGTACATTATTGAAGAAAATGGAAGAAATTACATTGGTTTTAATTAGATCAATTAACTAAAATATAATTTCATCGATGGAATAACGGAAAGGAAGAAAAACTGGAATTTTTTGAATTATCATTAATGTCGCTCATTTCTTGCAAGTTAACAACATCATTTAATAAAAGCTCACATATCCTGAGGTTTATTATTGCCTAAAGGGATTTAAATTAGATGGAAATTTAAAAGTATATTTGATGATCAGTTTTCTACGAAATTTGATTTCGTTAATTGACGTATTCCTCTACCTCATTTAGTTTTTTCTTTTTTTTTCCATCTTTTTCAGCTTTATTGAAAAAGGAAATAATTATAAATCGTCCATTCATTCTTCTCTTTTCCTTTCTCTTTCTTTCTTTCTCTCTCTTTCTCTCTCTCTCTCTTTCTTTTTGTGATGAAAATTTTGTCGTCAATTGTTATCAATTTGAAAATAGAAAAATGAATGAAAGTTTCAACGTACTTTCCACGCGATTGGGGTGCAGCAAAGAAAAAGAGAAACGAAAGAAAAATGAAAAGTGATAATTGGTGCAATAAACAATAATATTAATAGATTGTTAAATTTTGATACAATGAACGATTATTGTCGTAATATTTTGACATGAAAGTATTTATTTTAATAGGTAAAAAATTATTTTTGATAAAAATTTAGTTATCTTTTTTAATCTTATCTTATTTTGCTTTGGTAATTTTCTCTTTTGTTTCTTTCTTTATCTGTTATCTTTTTTCAGGAATTCATTTCATGGTCAGATAAACATACTTTTCAAATTATATTTTAAATAATTGAATGATTAGATTAGTAGGAATATCAATATCGACAACAATAATAATAATAATCATGCAATGAATAACCGCAATAATGACAATAATATAATCGTTTTAAAATCAACATATTCATGATCCTTGAAACTATACTGATCTGAACAATTATCAAAAAAACCGAGTAAGAACATTGACAGCAATAAAAACACATTATCATAACATTATCAACGAGAAAAGGATAATAATGAAAACGATAATAGCAACAGCAATAATAGCTGCAACAATAGCTGCAACATCAATAACAATAAAATAATATTCTGGGCAAGTGATAATGAAAGTATAACAGTCTGCAATAATAAACAATGATAAGTAATAATAGCAATAATAATATTTTTACGATCAATATATCTGTTATTTTAAACTGTATTAGTTTGGACAATTAACTATCAAATTAGGAATAACATTAATACCAATAACAATAACAATCACAACAAAGCGATTACAATAAGAATAACAATAAATGACAATAATAAGAATAAAATTATTCTAAAATTAAGCTTATTATACAAAACAATTTTCAAATTAGTTAAAATTTTTCGGCATATTATCATTAACATTTTTTTTTTGTTTACTGATATCACAGGTAAAGCAGGTCCTCACATTGTTGTCTGATAGACATTCGTCTATAAACATGTTTTATTCGTTTTTTACACGCACAAAAAAAAACAATTTCTTTTTTCCGTTTTCCTGTCAGGTAACAACGGATCGTTGTTTGATATATGACCGATAACGATAGGAACCGTATAAGAAACGCATTCTTGAATAAAATTAATTGAAAGTTCCACGAGATTGGTTGTTGTCAAATCTTTTTGTTTAAACGCATAAATAGACAAAAACAATGAAAATGGGAAGGAGAACAAAAAAAAAAGAAAAAAGTGTTTGAATTTAAATGAAAATATAAAATTATTTTTATAGTTTGGAATTTGTGAAAAGAAAGGGAAGAAAGAAATAAGGGAAATAAGAAATAAAAATTATTTGCTTTTTCCAATCATAAAATTATGAAATTGTTGATTATCATTTAAAGTTTACTTTTTGTAATGTTTAAAATTGGGAGAAAAAAAAAAAGATAAATAAAATTTGAGAGATTCATTTAAATATTAATCATAAACGAGCAACTACTGCATTTTGTTGAATTTCATTTGCAAATTTAATTTTTTAATTATTAAATTGGAAAACTGCTTTTTTTTGATGCAAAATATTTTATTATCCAGAAGAATGATAATTGGAATTGGAAAAGCATTCCAAAATATTCATCTGTAAATTAATTGCTTCTTTGTTTACCTCCTTTCTAACTACCTACCGAAATTTCGCTTGTACACAAACACATTTTAAGAGACTTTAAAAAAAGAGAGAAGATGCAACAGAATTCATCTTTAATCCTAATCACTCCCTAATCTCTCTCTATAAGAGTCAAAATATAAAGCAGATTGGTAATTATCAAGCAAATTCCGTAAGATTTTCAAAACAACAAGAAAAAGTTGATTAATTACCCGCATAACATATCATTTTTGCCATTTTCAATTATTATCAGTTCCATTTAAACAACTAATTTGTGAGAAATTTCACGAATTTTTCAAGTGTTAACTAATAAAATATGGAGCGTTATTTTTTAAGCATATCAGACTAAAATTAAATTGAACTAAAAATTAAAAATAATTATGATATTCGTTTCAAGAAAATCCATAAATTGAAAAGTTAATTTCAATGATTTCACATCATTGATATCTTCAAACTCTTAGATTCTTTAAATATTCTATGACAAGAGATAGTTTTCCCTTTCCCACAGATTTACTGAACTATAAAATTGCTAGTAAAAAAAATTAGATCGAAGAGTTTAGCTAAAAAAATACTCTCATAGCAGGATTGAACGAGTTTAAGCTGAAATTTCATAAATGACTTGCTACTAAATGGAATGAAGTGAATTGAAAGGTTTGAGAAATGTGCTAACGGAAACATTTTAAAAATATTCCAATGCTAAAATAAATTGAACTGAAAAATATTTCAATAATATTTCGGCTCTAATCTCAGAATTTCAAAATGTAATACTGGAGATTTAAACTACACTAATTTCACGCAGTTCAAAAGAGTCTGTACTTTTCCGTAAATAAAAACTTTAATACTTAATCAAACAACAAATTACATACTCCATCGGATAACGCCTAATAGAAAACCTGATAAAAATAAGCTTATCAGACTTAGTATTCCATGAAATCGTTATAAATTTCTATCTTATCTGAACAAATTACTTATTTAACTTGATTTTCGGATAATTAACATGTTTCTTTACACTTCATTTTTTCATTACATATTTTTTTCCTCTGAGATATCGGAACCTGAAATTACTGCGGTGACATAAGAAAGGTATTGACCAGCTGTGAAACTCAGGTGCTATGTCAATTTGTATTGCAATGATAAGTAGCGTTTTTGTGGCTCACAAGGTTTCAATAGCAAGAGAAAGTGATGTTTGATTAATGATGCGATATTTAATCTTATACTTAGGTTTCTCTTGTTTGTTCTTAAAGGCAACACCAATTGAAAACACAAAAATCACTGTTTCAGAAGGATCTGAAAAAGTTAAATAAGGATAGAGTAAGTTTATGCTATGAAATCTCACAATTTATTAAAGTCAATGAAAAAAAAAACTTTTCCGGCATTATTACAAAGTAAGAAAATTTCTAATTTAAATTGCAATTCATGGATATTTTAATAATTTTATATTAAGTTGTATTATTTTGTTGTTTTGGTTGTCTTTTGCAGTGATTTCTTTTTGATGCGTTTTTTTTGTTATTTTCATACAAAATGAATTGTATAAAATACTACGATTCAGATTTGATACACTTTCATCACATTATCATTCTCTTCCTTCCTCTTTCACTTCTTCATATTCCACCTTAAGCCGAATCTTCCTTATTTCCACCTTTTTTCCTAGAATGTTACAAATTTGGAGCTATTTAATCATCATACAGTATTCTTTCTCCCTCTCTCTCTCTCTCTCTCTTTGCAAATCGATGATAATTCATAATACGTATGTGATACAGCATATGATTTTTTCATAATAATTCATGATACATACGTGATACAGTATATGTATTCTTTTTCAAAAGAACAAAGTACGAGTATGATGATATTATTTAAAACAGAATTATTAAATTATAACTGTTTATTCGAAAAATGCCATGATTACTACTACATAAAACTCTCCCTCTCTTTTTCTCTGTCCCTCTCTCTCCCTCTCTGTTATCACAGTTTGATGAAGGTAGTTCTCATCCGATCTCATCCCAAAACGGTAAAAGCACAATATCGACCATATCATCGATGAAGCGTACAAATCCTAAATTACAACAAATGTGCTACCAAGCCAAGTGAAGCCACACACGACGTTATCAGTGAATGAATTCAAGAGGTAATCAACCAAATATCGTTGATATCATGGACCACCCACGACGCTTTCACCTCCTCCGTGTCAATCGAACTTTTCGACCTAACAGCTGGGTGGTCTAAAGAGTGTAGCAACTCATCACTACGCCTTATGGGTGATTAGACCACTCACGACGCCCCGCCCGCGGGATTTCAAATTTCCAACTTGGATCTTTGTTTTACTCTCAATGTTGCTGGTGGTCCTTCTATGTATACACCTACATCTTCTTCACTCTCAGAGACAGACAAGAACACATACAAACACACACAAACGCGCACAAACACGTACACACACACATACATACACACACAAACACACACACACATACATACACGCACACACACACACATAAGCATATATTAAACATAAAACATATTCCACACACACACGCACACACACACACATGCACACAAACACACACACACACACAAACACACACACACACACACACAAAAACATATAAATATGTATAATATAAGCGTATATTAAACATAGAACATATTCCACACATACACAACACATACACACATACACACACACATAATATAAGCACACGTTAAACATAGACACACATCGCACATATATATATATACATACACACACACACATACACATATACATACACATACACATATGCATATAAATATATACTTAAGGCGCATACACACATATACATGTACACAGATATGCGTATAAGCATACACACATATGTTTGTTGTTGAACAAAGCAACGAACATTGATTGCTTTGCATTAATAGAATCTTTAATGTATCAGTTATCAGTTAGTGTTAAGGAATAGCATTATTGATTGATTGTTTACTTCAAATGGAATTTTTTTTTAAATCGTAAAAAACTAATAAGATGAGTTTTTATCAGAATTTTTTATGTTTTATTTAATTTTTCCCCACGTGATTTTATTTAAAAAAAAAAAGCAAAAAAATGTATTTCACATTTTTCTTTGTTTGAATTTTTCAATTCAGTATTTGATTTTTCTTTTAAATCGTTTTTTTCTTCCTTCTCCTTTGTTTTACTTTGAATTGAAAATTTTTACTTTACATTCCTGGAAGAATTATCACATAGTATTTTGTTTGTTTCTTTTTGCTTCCTAAAAAAAGAAGTGTTTGCTTATTGGTACAAGAAAATATGCTTGAATATTTCCGGTTCCGATAATTCTTTACCACTGATGGAAACAACTGGAAAGAATGCTAATTAGATTGTTGTTGAATGAATTAATGAATGATGTAAACAACAGGAGAGAAATAAGCTTGAAAGGGAATGCGTGAAGAAGATAAGTGAAAGGAAGAGACCAGATTGAATTTGATGAATTTTTAAATTGAAAAAAAAACCTGGAATATCTTAATTTATCTTTGAAAGTCTGGGATATCTCTATTTACTTCTCTCCGAAATCGTGAATACCGTAATTAATCTCTGAAAATTTGCAATTTATCCCAAAAAACCCGAAATATGTCAATTAATCTTTACAATTGGTAAAGGATTTATTTGGTAATTTAATTTGATACACTGATTGCTATAATTTATTAGCAAAGGAAGATTTCAGTGGAAAATAGCCAAGGATTGATCAATGAAGGAAGCTCTGACCTATTGACATGAGTGAAATATATCATAACTAAATTCCTAAATAATATTTAAAATAGATCATTTTCTACCGTTCAAACAAACAAAATACTCAAATTATGGCATATCAAATGAAGCAATTTACTTTATTTCCTATATTTATTAACTTTGTCCTAATTGATAATTTCAATTTCGTCCCATAAAATTTAATTTTCTCAATCATTACAAAAATACTGTAATTTATTAGCCTATATTATTATCTTATCAATGAGAGGGAGAGAGAGAGAGAGAAAAAGAGTGGGAGAGAGAAAGAGAGAGAGAGAGAGAGAGAGAAAAGAAAGAACAAAAAAATAAAAGATCAAAAAAACCATGTAAAACTTTTAAAAATATTTCTTTTGAAAATGGTGAAAAGATGATCGAGTAGGATTCAACTAGGAATAAAATTAAATTAAAGTAAATAGGAAACAAATTGTTGAAAAGAAAATATGTATCATTTTACAGTTACAATCACTTCATTTTCAAGTTTCATTTTTATGAAAAAACTATTTTTGGGACTTATTTTCTTCAAAACACTCATATAAGTAAACAAATTTAAATTAATAATTATCTCAGAATGATTACAAATTATCTCAGAATGATAATTTCGCTTTCATTTTCTTTTCTTTTTTTTCAAAAATATCAAAATTAACAGTTTTTCAAAAATAAAATTTGAATTAAATTTAAGATTGATACAAATGGCGACAATACATATGTTCATCGTTATCATTTTAAAATCTGATTTTATTAACATTATCTGTGCTTTTGTATTATTATGATGTTCATGGTTGTGATAAAGGATTTGTATTTCATAACTTTTTTTTCGGTTATCCGCTTATCGAATATTATACTTATCAAAATAATATGATAAAATTAACATTGGATTTTACGCTTATCAAAATGATCGATTTTCTATCTTATTATCTGATCAATTTAAGATAAAAAAAATCGATCACTCAAAATTCTCAAAATTTATTGCCTAATTTTTCATTATTTCTTAAACTACCAAATCACAAAATTTTTTCAATTTGTAATCTTTTGATAAATTAGGAAATAAGAGTATGAAAATTACTGCCATTACGAAACGCTGGAAAAATTTTTGTGATGACAAATTGATCAATGAAATTGATTGATGAAAGATAGTGGTTGATAATAATGTTTTGCAACAAATATAAACTTTATCATTCAAATATCAATTTATCTTACATTTAAAGAAAACGAAAATATAAATGAGTTAAAAAAGAAAGGAAGGAAAATATGTTGCCATTTGTATAAATTTGTTTTCTTTAATGATATTTTAGCATACTGAAATGAAAGGAATTAAAAATTTGTTTTTAAGATAGGGTAAATGAATCATATTTCAGCTTTCTTTTTTTTATTATCAAAATGATATTCTATATTTCTTATTGGTACAATTTTCTATTTTTCTTTTTTTCCTTTACTCTTTCTCTTCCTCTTCCCATTTCATTTTTCCCTTTTCTTCGTTACACTCTATGATTAATTAAATTTTATCAAATTGTTTGCTTAAAAAATCAACTACAGAAGTAAAATTTATACTTTCTTGCAAATAATTCTATAGAACTGCTAGCTAACAACAATTTTCTCACTAAAATTAATGATAAATAAGATAAAATAATTTTAATCATTATATTATTTTAGCCATTATTCTTTTAATTTGCAAAAAACTATTTCAATTCTTATTTACTCAAATATTTTATACTACATATAATTGATAAGTTAGAATTTTAAAAACGTAATTTCACGTAATAGTTTACGTAATAGAAAGAAAGCTTTTTTCATATAATTTTTTTACACATAACATATAACAAAATGTTCCTATGTCAAGTTTAACGAAATATTTTACGTGATGGCATACGTAAGAAGTGTTTAATCATTTTCGTTTGACTTTAATTCTCGCAAATTTTTTGTATCGTTTTCACATATATTTTCACTTTTAGCATGTAGATACTTTTGTACTTTAAAAAAAAGAAGGGAAAGGAAAAAAAGAAATAGTTTCAACCATTTGTTTGATGTGGCAATACGTAGAAAGTAGGAAAATGGTGTGAAATTGAAGGCTGGAATCGATTTACAATTTTTTTCCAATTCTTCCTTA
>JABVXU010000185.1:0-102034 GCA_013365365.1 Cruorifilaria tuberocauda | reverse complement strand
TGCATATCGGAAAGATGAATTCAAATAAAGAAAACAGGTAACAAATTAAGTGAGCGCAATAATCTATGGTTCGATAAGAAACTATCTGATAATCAGTATATTTCGAAAATAAGCTATATTAACCTGTTCAAACAGCAAATCTGGGTACTTCGTAACTATTGCACGCTGACTTGCAAAAACATTTTCCAAAGTTTGTACTGATTGATTGCAAGCAAGAATATGCATCTTTAAAAAACTCAATGGAGAAATCAATTTGATTTTTTACCTTTCTTCATAGAAAGCAAATATATTCAACTGTAAATATACTTGAATATTCAAATTCTAACTTCAGTTGTAACAACCGTGATCTTTGGAAATTAAGAGAAGGAATTCGCAATATCTGCAGTTCATCTGCAAATTCCTTCTCTTAATGGAAAATGCGCTTTTACACATTTCAAGTAAAACAAAATGTTTTTGAAAAAACTTCAAAAAGAAACTCAGAATTATAAAAAATCAATTATGATAAACTCACCAAAACTTTTAATACAGAAGGTAATACATAGAATAGATAATCAGAACCAAGAACCGACACCACACGTATGATGAGTTCTAACGTATCCAGTACTATTAATGGAATTTCGGTACAAAGAATCGCTTCAAGCATAATATCTTCATCATTTGCTGAAGTAAACAATTAATTCTAAAATAAATAGCTTTTGAATCATATATAGAGTTATAACTTATAACTTACAGATAGGTTCGTCATTTGACTGCCCATCGCTACTACCAGTACAACTTTTCCAAGAACCTTTCCCCTGTGAATCTTTGGTTTCTTTACGCCACCGAACACCATTTTCAGAATCAGCAGCACTACGTGATTTTTTTCTAAGCTCTTTAACCGATGAGCTTTCGATATTGCTACTTTCGTTCTTTAATTCCTCTAAATTCTCGCTGGCACCCTGTAAATCCTAAAAGAATCATTATATTGTATAACTTGCAGGTAAGTACATTTACAAGATTTTTAGTTTTTAATGTAAGAACTGATAAAAAAATGCAACCAATACTTGAATAGGACAGAAAACAGACGATCTGAACTCAAAGCATGAGACAGCAAGCTGTAGCACATCGAGAAACTGTGATATTCGATTGGACGACAAATCCCGAACCCACTGACGCAACAACGACCGCTCCATATTTTTCAGCGTCCAACAGAAACATGCTAATAGCTAAATAAGATTTGAGGAAAAAATAATTTGAAAAATGGAAAATAAATTCATTGTCCTGTGCAAAACATTAAGCTGATTACACATATTTATGAAAGCTGTCACCTGACGTGTATTTTCCAATGAAAGTGATGGCCGAACTAAGTCAATACGCTTTCGTTCAGTACGCGGTGAACAAGGTGGTGAAAAGTTTATTCCACCAATTGCAAGCATAACTTTGTCGCTGATAAATGGCCCATTATCCGTTTCCATTGTGTAACTGTAATTCAAGTGGATTTATAGATGGTTATAATCTTTTTCAGATTTGAATTCGAAAGATTTTTATAAACTGGAAAGCTTACCCATTAGAAATGGATGTAGAAATCTCAAGGTTAACACTGGAAGACTTTGAGTAAGGATCGTGCAGTTGAGATGAGACGTCCAGAACAATACCGATGATTGGTAAATACAAAGATGCTACACGTGCTTTTACTGTGTTATCAAGAAGTCGAGCATCTAATTCATGGCTACTCAGCAAATTACAAACAAGACTTATAGCACTGCAAATGAGCTTGAAAATTGTCGTCTTTCTCACAAAACTAAGAATGAAAATATGCAGTAGTTGAATTTGCTCAAATTAAATAGAAATGTAGCACGACATAATTTTATTTCTTTCTTACAAATCAAATTAGGACAAGTTTGAAAGGTGAAATGACCAACCGTGAATGAAGCAGAGTATTTGATGTATCAAGAACGGAGGCTAGATCAGCAAGAATAAGCCCAATTAGAAAATGTCGCGAACGAAACTCAGCAGTTAGCTCTGCTGACCCAATTGCACCATGTGATTCATGTGCCTGACTTGAAGACCTAAAAAGGCTATGTGAAAAAGAAATGAGGCTCCGTAAATTAATTAATTCTGTCCAGAATAGAAAGAAAGACGAACGGAACTTTGGAAATTTATCGGAAATTGGATTTATATAATTCAAAGATTTTGATTCCAGAAAATAAAACAAACCTGCTACTGATACTCGAATTTCCTGGACTAGAAGATTGGTGTGAAGAAGAATGATGCAAAGATACGGATAAATTAGCACTACCTTCTGAACTAGATGAAAATGCCGATGCTGCCGACTGAAATTCGAAATGATCGAAAACAAAAAGGGAAAGTACCTACTGAATAGCTAGTAAGAAATAAACTCCGTAAAATCTACAACTCACATGAAATGATCCTCCAGAATGGCTTGCTGACATACCCTGAAAATTACCAGAACCAAATGGCAAATTCAGCACAACAAAATGCTCGTGAGAGGCGACGATCCGCAAAAAATCCAATTTAATTAGCATGAGGGTTGAGACTGCGCACAATTCGGTGTAGTTTCTTAAAAAAGGAAATGATTTTCATCAGCTCTCTAACACCATAAGATCCAGCCATAATAATTAAAGCAAAAACCCTCATTACGGTTCAATTGCGCTGAATATTCAGTACAGTGCATTTATTAGTAATAAAACTATTCTGGATCAGAAAATTATATGTAAAAGTCTTAAAATAGACTTTCTGAATGAACGATCAATTTGAAAACCAATAATTCAGAAAATGCGTTTAACTTTAGAAAAAAAACTTTGCAAAAAGTTACCCTATTTTTGCAGCAATTTCGCGATTAAACTCCATGATCAATGTTGCTACAAAGGTTCGGTCCATGAATGAAAAACAATCACGTAAGAAATAGGCCCATGAAGTACTGATTGACTGTGACTGAAGTATACAAATTAAATTTATCTAATACGATGATCAGAAAGACACGTTATATTTTTTCTTTCTTTTTGTTCTCATCGTTATTATTACCATAGGTAAATGCAATATACAGTTAACTGTTTTATAATAAAGATAAATCTTTTGTTGAACAATTACCTGTCTAGGATCTTTCGAAATTCTCTGGATTACTTCATTCACAATTGCCCGAGAAAGAGCATTCAAATCTTGGATAAAGGTTTCACTAAATCGAAGCTTCCGAGGCAAATATAAACGATTTGAAAGAGATAAATATTCTGCCATTGATTTAACCTACAAAACGTATTACAAGGCTTTTAAAAAAACAATGCTTTTAAATTGTGTCTTTGTCATAATATTTTGATTGAATATTATAAGTTATATGGTAAAAACAAACTAAGGATTGTGCAGTCTGATTTTATGAATTGTACAAATAAACGAATAATAAGTTTGCTATAAGAAAACATACTATAAGCTCAAGGAAGAACCAGGAATTAAGGAAAGCCATTTCTCGAGCCGCACCACCACTAATTACCCATTGCAATGCTAATTCTTCGTGCATCACCTTCAAAAGTTTAATACGTACCAAATAAACTTTAAAATTATTGAAAATTTTGCCAAAATAATTTCGAAATTTTAATAGAAAAAAATCAAATTGAAGGCAGCCATCCAATTAGTAATTCAATTATAATTGAAATTCCGATATTTTTTCCGATTAATTGCATTTTTCTTCGATAAATATTCTTTTCCTTCTGTTACAACTTATATTAATTCTTGAGTGGTACTTGATGCATATTTAGCTCCAATTGTCTAAGAATATTCGTGTTTCCGCTCACTTCTATTGAAGCTGAACTGTGATATCAAAATTAGGAATAACAAATTCTAATAAACTCTCAAAAATAAAATACTTAAATACTAAAAAATTTTGTGATCAAAAAAAGTAATCAAAAATACAATATATAACCTTTTTTGAAGCTTTTGGTTCACAATCAACTTCAGCAGATGCTTTCATATGATTTGTTCGTTCAAATTCTTCTTAAAATAACATTTTTGAAACAATACCGAACTGTCCTTTTCAGCATAAGACAAAAAAGAGTTTTTACAAAATAACTTCTTAGTTATGATATGATTTGCATAATCATTCCCAACAAAACTATCGAATATATTCAATAAATTACCAAAATTTCGCTTTAAAATCTATATTTTGTAATGAAAAAAATACATTGTTCGCATATAAAATTCAAAAATTTAGCTCTACTTACTAATAATGTCAAGCAGATGCTTGCTTTCGGGTGAAGCAGGCACTTTTAAAGTACCCTCCGATTTCACTTCCGTATTACTGCTTGGCTGCATGATCGAATTTTCTAAATCTTGGAAAATTTTTATTCACTGAGTCTTAACTTATAGCACATAATCATTATTAGCTAATGTTACTGATTAACAAACAAAATTAAGTACAACCTATAACAAACCTTTGAGAGCAATTTTATGGTAATGTATATATGTCGTCAGCAGTGAACTACGACCATGGGCATCACGGAAGCTATTTAAGAGAATGGTACATATTTTGACAAGTTGTCCAAGCACTTCAAAGCACACGGATGACACGGATACTATAAAAAATTGAAAACATTAAAAATCAATTTAAACATTTGAAAACTCACTAAATTACTCGAACTAAATTGAACATTTCTTATCGTGTCATGAGATAATTCTATACCACTATCAAGGAATAAAAGAATAAAAGCCCTCAGATTCCAGGTAAATCTTGAAAATATATTTCGAATACTAACTAATTAAAGATAAGTTCACAAGTAGAGACATTTTTATGCGGAAACCATTTAATTATTCCTTATATACACTCATCCCAAAAATGCATGACTGAAAATAGTAAAACAAACCCGTATATGGAGGATTTGCGATTAATGCCAACAATTTATCCAGTATAACATATAGAAAAGCAACCATTGGTTCAGGACGAGCTTTTATGACACTTCGTATCGCATCCTTTAAATCGGTTTCTGATACCGGTGGATTCTTTTTATCATTGACGCCTAATGACTGATACGCAAGTAGGAATTTGTCCAAATGAGAATCCTGGAAATAATACTTGGCAATAAACCTTGAATTTATATTCTCTTTGTAGAAAAAATACTGAAATGAATTCAATGATTCATCAACAAGAAAATTTAAAATACAAGAACAAACACATTTTACCTGCGTATGGACTGTTGTAACAGCCTCAAATTTCACATCAAAAAGCGGTTTGTGTCCTTCCAACCATCTAATGTTCGGTAAATTGACATCCGGTGAGAGATACCCATAACTTTGCGGCAGTTGTTCTAATGCAATAGGTAAAGTAAATTCGCCAGTTTGCAATCGTCCACCTCTCAGCAATGGAATCCATGAATATCCAACGGGTGTTTTTATTTCATCGCCAACTTTGTTTGGCTTACAAGTAATGTGGAAAAAAGTAAACAATATATGATGTCCGTCGTTTAAGTCAACCGGCAAGTTGATTTTTATTTCATCATAAAAACTGGGCGTTCTGAAATCAAAATTCAAAGATTTTCATTTTGAAATGAAAAAATCTGTTTAAGATCCAAAACATTCGTATTATTAGTTCACGAAGCCCGCTTTACATAAATTATCACCACCCAGCAGTATAATTACTCATTAAATTTTCATTAAATGTAGTACAACTATTTAAAATGAATGATAGAAAAACTAAGGTATCAGCTAGCCAATAACATCCACTTATAGATTCTCGATTAACTATTCACTTTTCAAATTGGATGCTATCACCCAAGATATATTAAAACCGCTCAATCTCACGTAATTTAATAGAAGCTGAGTAAATTATTCCATGAACATTTACATCTCGTATTCCAATTTTTCTGCTTAACAAAATATAATTTTATCTTCAAATTACTTGAAATATATTTTAACGGTTACTTGTTGTGATACGAAACTGTAGTATCAGCAAAAAAAGTGATGTTTGGCCCACTGGATTTGCCAAATACAGCATAAACTGGTTTTTCCTGCGCATTCATCAATTCTACACGAACAGCAATGTTGCGTGATGGACCAGAACGACTGGATAAGTTTACTGAACGAGGATATATATAGAGCAAGTTCCTAAAATATGATCATTTCACCAAGAAAACGATAAAAAATGAAATATAGGTAATATTTGGCGAATTTAATAACTTACCTATAGATAGCATTTACAGCGTATATTCCTTTACTTGGAAATTCTACGATTTCCTTCACAATATCCCTTGAATTGCTAAAAACGAATGGATGCACACGAAGAAGTTCAGGTGTAAACCGGAAAAATATTAAATTTTATAAAATGAATGCAACTGCTTAGCTAATTATAAATGCAAATAATTAAACCATGAAATGTAAAAATCAAGAAATGTAAAATTCTATCTGCTTCCCAAAAATTTGTTTTGAAAAGGAGAGGAGTTTTAATTTTTATTTCTTCAGGAACTCAATTTCGCAATACATTAAAAAAAGCTCTGAATGGAAAAATAATACATATAAAATGGAAAAAAAAAATACAAAATGCGCCAGCCAAACTGATACCTCATTAAAGATTCGCCACATCCACCTGACAATTCCATTTTGAATGTAATTGGAAATGTTTTCAACTTGGCTAACTTAGAACCACCTTTTCGATAATCTCCAAGCATTTTGAAGAGATCTTCATCAGTCAGGCGTTCTGCTTCCTACAATAATTATCAAAAAGTGAGAAATAATTAAATCCAAACTAAAATAAATAAAAGCCTCATGTAACTAGCAGAAGAAAATTTTATCCACACATTCCTAACACCATTAATGTAAACGGTAATCTCAATTATAACTGAACAAAAAAATTGTTAATGGTAATCAGCGATGTTCAGATAATCATCGTATTAAAATATATAAACTCTTTCAAAATTCTCGAAACAGTTTAACTCACACCATAAAAAATTTATATTAAAAAATTTCAACGTTACCTGTCTAAAGAACGAATTAAGACTGAGCAGCAGAGGTTGCAGACCACTTAAGGAAGTTAACGGAGATCCGCCATCTTTTACTGATGAGTCAGTGTCGAGATTCACTCCCACCGTAGCTGTTTCACTTTGTGAAATTGTTGGGTGAAGCCCCGCAAAAAGTTTACGCTTTTGCAATGGCGTACGACTTTTCTGAGATTGCTGAACCCCCGCAAAACCTGCAGTGGATGAAGTTCCGCTACCAAAGCGACGAAAAGTTCCCGATGTTGAATTCGATATTCGATCTAAAAGTTCTTTCTTAATTTTTTTTTCTTTTAATTCGTAATTTTAACAAATTCAGTCCACATAGAATAGATTTTAAATTGATTCTTACAAAGTTAAATCAAAACTTTGATTGCAAAACATGTAGCTCAGAAATCTATCACATCCGTAAGTTATTATTACGGAATTAATTAATACCCAGAATCAAAAGATAAAACCAACTTACCCATACTAATAATACTTTCTACATCGAAGAATGTTGTCGGTGAGGTTGATGTTACGTCCTGCACTGCAAATACAATAACTGCAAAAAGTCACAACTAGTAAGTCTGAAAATTTCAATTTTAATTTTAAAAATTTTCAAAATAACTCTCCTTAAAAACTTTATCAATTCACATTTGTTGAAAAGTCTAGACTCGAACAAAACAATTTTTTCACGAAAGCATATTCGTAAAACTTTATAATTTAATTTATCACAGAAATAACTATATTTAAGAAATCATAATTCAAAGAATATAAAAAACACCAGCAACAGGGCTCGGAATTACTGCCATTAATGCTTCGGTCTTATCCAAATGGTGTGTATATGGTCCACTAAGGATTTGATTCAAATCGACGGAAAACCATCCAAGTGGCATCCGAAAAGCACCAAGTCGTTCGCAATATTGCTGTGCCATTTGCACCAAGCGTTCTTTGTTTTTGTCTTCTTTCAGATAGGGTTCACATGCATCTGCTACTTCACATGGTTGTAATACTTTTTCTAGCTGAAAATTTGAAAATTTAAATAGAACATCTTATGATATTTTTCTTTTACTTACCTTGATGACAAGAAATATGTCGTTCAGTGGTTGACTAATACTGAAAACTGCTTGTGTACATTTGCTTGCTTCATCTATAGAATCACTATGTTGAGGAATCATTGCACGTAGTGAATCATTATTTAAATCAAAATAGAAATTCTCTGATATCTGAAATTCGGTAGTTATTCAAATTTCAGGCATAACTTTTGATTAACCATAACTCTTGATCAACCATAACTTTTACTTCTCAATAGTCTTAAATGGCAATAATAGTAATAGGTGATCATAAATAAATATCAAGACTGAATTTAGTTCTAATGGAGATTACAAAATACAGCAAAAATTTGAATTGGCAACAACTAATCACGTAAATATAGAAAACACAGTTTTTTGATAAAAATAAAACATAGTTACTGAATGCTTGCCTTTCGTCTTTCTTTCAAATCATATAGTGCTATGGTACCGAAAATGGGTTCGAATGAAGGTTCAAGCTGCAACTGAAAATTTAAAACTATTAGTTATTATAAAAAATTCATGCTAAAATCATTTTTTCTTGATTTTTAGTGAAAATATGTTCTGATAAAAATATAAATATAATGCGAAATAGCAAAAATTTTCAGAGTTAAATTTTATTTTTCAAACGCACTGTATATATCTCTAAGGAAAAAACTCTCTTTTAACTTGCAAAGGAACTGGGAACCAAAAAATTTTTTTCTCCTTTTAATTCATAGAAAAAAGGTGAGATGCGTTACTGCAATCTGGGATTTTTCTAATACACAAAAATAAATGAATTAAAAAAAATTAAAATTTTGAAAGCCTAAACACTAACCTGCAAAATTTTAATGAAAAGTTTCTGACCTACATGTTCGACCGGAAATGGCGCTGTACTTCGACGTTCAATTACATCAGTCTAAACAATTCCATTGCGCGCAATAAATCACAGAATTTTAGGCTTTACATATATTATTATTTATTTCAGGCCGAAAGTTTAGCACGCCTTAATATCAGCAAGCCGCCCAAAAATATTAATAAGTAATAATCTTTCTATGAGAAAACTAAAATACTTAAAGAAATAAAATAGAAAATTAGGTTAACTGTTTAGTACAAACTTCGGGCTGAGGCGGAAGTAAATTAATTAATGCATTTTGCCGGTGGCTTCGACGTCGAGTCTCATTGATTTGATCAAGTTGCGTATTTGAAATGCGCTGTACTACACCTACAAAGACATTGCTAATTTTAATTCCAGCATTACGACAAAACAATGGACTTTTAGCCATCATCTCAATCATATAATAAAAAATTTCCGTCACTCTAAAGAAATTTAGTTTATTTCTTCTTTCATAATCATAAATGTGACAAATGAACTTAATCTTCCATTTAAGCTTTTTTCTTTTTAAATTAAATCCACAAGCCTGGTACTGTGGGGTCACTAGCCGAAGAATGAAGTTGGTGCGGTGCACGCAAGGTATCATCACGATTTGTTCCACCTGATGATGAACCAATAGTACACATCGAGTCGGACGAATAGTGTGAGCCAAATGAGTCTCGTTTTACGATCTGTTATTATCAATTTCAAATTATATCACTCAAAATAAAAGAGAAAGAAGAAAGTCACTATTTTAAAATATATGATTTCAGGTTATTTTAAATCAAATCATCAAATGTGTTTAATGATGCATTAAAAAACAATTATCCTTATATTCTTTAATAAGTAAAACACATGATTCACTATGTAATTTGATGTTGAATAATCTAAATAAATATAACTGATAACAATCTAGCAAACGCTCAGAAACAAAATTCAGATTTTTTAATTTTTTCAGGAATAATCATTCCTTTTTACAACGGTACTGCAATCTGTTTAATTAAGAACAAAGGCATATCTAAAAAACAAAAAATATTTCACATCGTATATCCTTTAAGTTAGATCCTTTAAGTAAGACGAGTAATTAAAAAGCGAAAAAATTTCTACTAATTGATACTATACCGTTGAAAAATCTTGCATATATGTCTCGAAACTTGCAAAATCTTCTAAAAAACTATTTTCAATATACGGTCTTCTCAAGGCGCAAAGGTTCGCCTAACAATTGCTAATCATTTCAAGTGAATTTGAAAATTTACAAAAACTTTGAAGAATTTCAGAAATTGCGTTAAAATGATATTATAATGAAAACAAGATATGATCTTATTTTCATTATAATATCATTTTGAATAACAACTATACTTCACGGAGACTTTTTACCTGGTCTTCGCCTGCTGTGCTAATACTTCGTCCTATAGTTCGGTCTGAATCCACTTCAAAAATCTGTCTTGGAGTTGTCTGCGCAATAATTGGCCGTTCCATTAATAGTCGAATATATGCTTCACCGCTTGAATATTGCAAATACTTTCGTTGCACTAATGAGAAATTATCGTTGTATGCTTGCATTATATCTTTTACCAACGGATCGACACTAAAAAAGTTATTTAACGATGGAGTAGTAGAGAGAGAATTAATACTGCAAATAAATTGAAAATGATGAATGAAATCGAATTAGTGATATTTAGCAGTAAAGAAACAATTCGACGCAACAACAGACAAATTTCCGCTGAAAGTCAGCTCTGAAAACTCCCAACTTCAGATTTTATTTTTTGCTTCACAAAAAAATTAACAAACTCTGAAAGATTTGATGGAACCGGTGACTCGACCGTAAGCTGATCTCGACACACCAAACGTACTTCGATATCATCAACCGGAAATTCTGCCACTCTGAAAGACATAATGGAAAGAAGTAGAATAATTAAATTTTCTGAAATACAGTTCCTGTATTTGCTACGGCATACATTATTGAATCTGAAGCAATCTTTACAATATATGTAGAAAGGCTGTTATTTACAAACCTTCTCAAATTACTGTTACTTGCAATATGTTCGTGTATGGAGGAACTGTTCTTTCGCTGCGATAAGATATCCTCAACATCTAGTGGTTCAATGATCTCACTTAAATGAATCTGAAAATCAAGAAGTTTTGCTTCTGTGATCAAATTTCAAATTGATCTCATAAAAACTGATTAGTTCAAATATTTATTTCATGCAACAATTATAATGCTTGCATTCTGATTATCGACAGATTCCATTTGAATGAGAAAGTTAAGGGAAAAAAACTGAGAAGCAATTTCATTACTCAATACAACTCCACTTAATTTTATATTTACATTTTATTCATGACTATAATCACTAACTTGTAAGAATATCTAATATATTAGCACAAATCTTTATATAATTTTCAGAGCAATAAAGAAATAAATTCTTTATTTAACTCCCAAGATTTTTGATGGAACAAAAATTCTCTTCACAAAAATATCTCAATTTATAACCTAATGATCTTCCAATACTTATTATTTCATACAGAATTTTAAGCAAAAAGATCATAACTTGTAGGGACGATAATATCTTTCAGAAATATTTTACTAAATGATATGATTCACTATAAATGATATAGTGAAAACTAACAGCTTGAGGACTACTATCTGTTGCATCCACTTGCATGACATTTTGTGGATGCAGTAACAAACTTCCGGTCATGATGTGTCGACGTACGTCAGCTGCAGTCATTCTGCAAACAATAAAAGCACCAAACTGAAACTAATATCTTTGGCAAATATTGAGATTTTAAGAAAAACGAGGATGTAAATATTTTTAAATTGCAAGATTAAAATAAATTCAAACTTAACTTCTTTTTCCAAACTGCAGTCGTTTAAAAAATTTCGTCAATTTCTTGACATTCCACCCAAAATTATAAGAAGGAAAGAAATTAAATTAATTTTATTTACTTGTTTCGTTTTAAAGCGAAAGCCCGCTGTCCACCAACATTTTGTGATGACATAATGAATAATCCTATGCTTGTTAGTAATGCAACATTATAAGATTAACCATAATCTAAAATAACATTTTTCTAATTAAAAATGAAGCTAATTAATTTAGCAATTTACCAAAATAATGGCACATTTCCAGCTGCTCTATACTCCTATGCATGAACTTGAAATATAAATAAATATTAACATATGAACACTAATTTAAACCCAAAGTCAGATAAAATATGAACTATTACTCAAAGTTATTTGCTGATTTAGTCAAAGCAGCACTGAATAAGACTAAAATAGATAATTACATGCTTACAATTGATTTCTTCAATAAACTGACCTTGTAATAACATGTACTAAAAGTCCAATGATTTAATTTTCAGTTAGCAAAAAGGCAGGAAGATTCGGGGAGGATATGTCTTTCATACCTCTTTCTTGAAATCTGGTCAAAATTTTTAAATTCTTAAATATTTCTGGAAAGTTCAGAAATCTCTGAATGATCAATTATAAAACATGGAATTTGGTTGAAAAACAAACCAAGAAATCGGAAAGACACGGAGAAAGGGGAATTAAAATGAGGATGATAGGAATGAAAACGAGAGAACCTGAATGTGATGATTAGTCTGATTATTCTTATTTTTCATGTTCAACCGATTAATATGACATAATCATGCATAATTTTTCCAGTAAAGGAACGGCGAATTTATTGTTGATTGTTTCTATGCACTGAAAACGAGACGTTCGTTAATGTATTATCCGCTTATTATTTCTGATCGAATTATTAGTAAATTATTACCTTATCATTTCTTGTCAGCTATTTATGGGATCGAAAGCACATATTTGAAACTATAGTGCCGTGAAAACATTACTGCAATCGGTAGGTTTACTTCAGGAAAATGAAATACGCCTTTTTCTTCTTTCCCATAAACTCCCAACCGTTCAGCCTCTGGGGAAAAAATAAAGCAGACTAAACAACTGATTCTCCCAAAAAAAATTTCTATTTTATGAATTCAATTATGCCTGTTTCGTTTCTCGTTGTATCCGAACTTCAGGAATTATTGATGATTACCGATAATGGTGAATGGCGATAACAATGATAATAATGATTTTCAGATAATGATAACACTTGCCTAATATTCATGATAATAATAATGAAGTAAAAATTTTCAATTCGATTATCAGTTAAGTAAATTCCATTACCATTTGTTCGAAAATCTGAATTTTAGAAACTCCTAAAAAGCAAAGCAAATGATTAAGCTAAGAAATCCTTTCATTAAGAAATCTCCTTAAGGACTCATCATTTAAATGTAAGAAAGTTTACTGTTGTAACTGTACATTCTCATTATGGAATTGTTTTATAGAATTTATTCTATTTATCATTTATCCATCTCCAATTGTATTTGAAATGATGTAAATCCTTCTGTTTTCTTTGAGATAAATTCCTACCTTGTGGTTCCATCACAAGTTTATGCCTTTTTATTCTTTATCTAAGATTATCTATCACAAGATCCGATTGTTTTTACGCTGTATATATCCTGATTGCTGATGAATCAAAAATTAAGTCACAAACGACAAATCACAAGTCATATTTCACAATTCAACAATAAGTACGCTTCTTGACTGGTTGCTATAATTGCTTCTTTTATTAGTAAAGTTTCATATCGGCTTGTGTTCCGAATAGAAACCACAACCTTTTCGTGAATAAATCATTACAAATAATTCGTCTGTGAATCAAATCGCAAAATTCAAGAAACTTTCATGACAGTAATAATAAGAATAATGTATCGGTGGTGTTAGTTTACTAACAAAAAGTAAAACTTTTTAAAACAAGATAGACTTTAAATTATTGTTCAGAAGCACCAAAACAGTCAATTAGAAAGGATAGCTGGAAAGTGAAAATTATGGGATCAGTGTAAAATGAAAGGAAAGACCAATAATGGTAAATTGAAAATTGAGCAGCCATTTCATAATTTGCTTTCCCTCATTTCGCTTGATCAAATGATGGAGAAATAAAAGAAACGAAATTTATTGAGATGGACAAACAAAATGAGTAAATGAAAAGTGAATGAATGGATACCAAACAACCGGCGATGAACAGTTGTTCAGGAATTTCCACTAAACGAATGATCTAACGTTAATTGATGGACAAAACATAACAGTTTGTTAGATTGGTATTTCTTCCAAAAATTATAAATCAGATTAAGGAAGGAAAGATACTTTCGTAGTCCAATTTAATTGGGGTAAGAACAATTAATTGTAAAATAGTTTCATTTTGTAATAACAGTAATTGGTTGGTTGTCATATAAAATTATTGCCCGATTAGCGGTGAAACAATTGGTTGGTTGACATGTATTGTCTATTCGCGTTGTATTTGTTTACCATATAAGTATCCAGATATAATTTATTAAATAATCCCGTCTTGTGATAATAATAATTGTTTATTTGTCCATGAAGTTGTTGACTGATTGTCTATCCTACAGTAAGCAGTGGCATATAAATAAGCAAATGCCATAATCACTGAGATATTATTTGCTTCCAATGCGCTCTTCGATATAAGTCATAACATTAATGGATGATTACTTAATGAAAAAAAAATTAGAAACTTTAATGCATTTCCAAAAGATGCAAAATGAATACTTTTAAAAAGCGTTCGACAAATACAAAATAGAACTTAATTTCAGCAGTTTCCATTCTAATTGACTTCAAATTTTGGGAAAATTAAAATTACGAAAAAATAGTGGACTTAGATCAAACAAAATGAATATTAGTAAACAATAACAAAAAGGATTTTAATGTTTAATTTAAAACAATCAAATTTATAAAGGTCTAGCAAGAATTATCTTCTACTATTATAAAATGATGAATTATAATTTCGAAGAAATAATAATCTCATTTCTCTGAATATCATTTTGAAAATTTACTCTAATCCCGAGCATCACGAACTTTCAAGGCACCTGAAATCCAGGAACTTCAATCACATAAAACCCTTCAACTCTGGCACCAACTGATGGATTCGGGAACATAGTTTTAGAGAAAACTGTTTGATCTTCCAACAGCTCCACCTATTCAAGACAGCCGCCTCAGGGATTCTTACATATATCATTGATGACATACATTCATACCTGTTGAGCTTCATTGTTTAAGCTGTCATCATTGACGGTCCGTAGCTCGAAGCTGTTGTAACAGGGATCGAACTAGCACCAGAGAAATGACAAGACAATACCATTCAGCCATGGCAACAAATGCTCGAAACTAACAACTTCAATGACAATTTTAACAAATACCTTCTCGTTTTCAACCTTTGAATCTCACTTTCTTTGTTTCTCTTCAAATTCAACTGCATTGTATGGAAGACAAAATTTGATGACAGTTCGCTTATCAAATAAGCTTCGATAAAATATTAGTCACGGATAAAAATATATGCATTTGAGTATCAATTTGTTTTTTGATCGTACGATACTTCACGCCTTATGTAAATTCATGAGACTACATCCACATCCTCGGAGAATCCTTACGTTTACACTAATTGCTCTTTACATATCTGTTCTAGGGAGAAGTGTAAAACATACTGCAAATAATACATATTACCCACGATATATTACCCCCAATATCTTTCATTTTCTATTCCTAATCAATTATGACACAATATTCCAGCTTATATTTGTAACTATTGATTTTTAACAAAATTATATGAAGATGGGTTTTCATCTGCATTTACAGCTTGTATAAATTAACTATTTATACTGACCTATGATGTACGTGATCTTGAAAGGAAAATTTTAGAGTCACAGAAAATTCCGCTGAATATTTTTATTTTGAGATGAACAAAACAAAACAATATCGCGAAACAACCCAAATGGTATATCTAAGATCAAAAGGTAAAGTATCTGTACTTTCGTTGTCCACGTATGATAATTTTATAATAATTTTATGCGCAACCATGTATTATGTAAAAATGTAAAGAATATTATATAAAAAATGATGAAAAAATGAGAGTGAAATAGACAACGTATCAAGCTTTAGGTCCCTGATATGAGACAATGTCCAATTTTCAATTCTTCTCTTTGCCATTCAATAGCTTACCGAAAAAATCGAACAAAATTGTTTCTTATTTCTCCGTTATGTACTCCATTTGTCCATTATCCAATTTTTCCTGCAGAAAAGAAACAAAATAAAAACTTCCCATTATGCACCAATTAAGTTATTTTCGTATGCTTTTAATAACTTAATCAGGAGAAAAACTGAAGAAAAAATGAAAATAAAGCATCAACCATTTAAATCTTGAAAAGTATTACAACCTCTTAGATACTTATAAAATTAATCATTAATTTTACTTCCTGAGGTGGATTTGATAATGGAGACTGTACATCATCGTTGAAATCATCACGTGGGCTTGTTAGCGGTGAAGGCACATCATCACCTTCATCCTCTTGCTCCGCAACAAATCCATTGCTTTCTTCTATACTGAAAAATGACACAAGTTAAAAAATGCGAAATTTACTAATATTCTGCAAAAGGAGCGGCTGCAGACTTCAATATTTGAAAGCTCAATTAATTTATGAACTCACTTATTTCCAGTATCTTCTGTTATAATACCAATGCTTCCACGGTTCCAATCACTTTCTGGAATTCGTCCACTTTGTAAAATTGCTTGCAATCGTTCCACTTCAGCAAGGTTTGAAGCAGATGCAATTGCTTCCTGAAAAAATATACAGTTAACTTTCGTTTATTGAAAATACATGATTTCATCCTGGTTTTCACAAAATTTTTTTACTATTTTTTTGTTTTAATGAGTCTACTCCCATCACACCTCATTTCTTATCACTCACGGCAATTTGAAAACGAACTTCTAGAAGTAATTTAGTGTTTCAAAACCTTAAAACATTCTTATTCTTTCCGCATCTCTCAATATTTATGGAACTAATCGAAGCAGAAAATGCATCTTTTCTATTCAATGCAGCATTTATGCAACAAGCTTACAATATTTCATTTCTGTTCGTTTTATGATGAAATATTAGAATTTAATTTCAAAATTTGGAACCCAAAACTTGTATTTAAAAGACAAGACTTCGAGAAATTTGCTAAAAAATTGAAAACTTCACCTCAATTTTCCTAGCATCCTCCGCATGCAAATTTCTTGATTGTCCGTCTTCTTCATCATCAAGCATAGCTCTCGATTTCCTTACAACTTCATCTCTGAACTTCTGACCTTTTTTACCCTTGAACAAACTGTTTGCTTGTTTCCTTTCCTGGAAAAATACTTCCAAATAATTTTCCTTTCACATTAGTTACCACAATTACATAATAACTGAATCTTTCCGTTATGACGTATATCAGATACATTCTCTAGAAGGAATAAAAGACAAACTTACAGCAAGACGAACTCGTTTGAAATCGAGAACACGCACTGATGGTACTTTGTATATTACGTAAAGACGATATTGCGGTTTATGAGTTACTGGGTTTCCAATCAGACTAGAAATAATAAATATGAAGTTTCTAATGAGATAGTACGGTATCCAACATATTTCTTTTTTAACGTGCAAGTGGAAAACTCACGTTAAATATTCCAATTTTGGACAAGTTGATAGGGGATCGATATCATCCAATTCACATAAATTATTATTCGTCAGTGCCAGAGTCTTCAATGACGGCAATGCTTCACCAATATTGGGCATTATCTGTCTGTAAAATGATAAAGCAAGGCAATTATTTAATTCAAAGAAGCAAATAAATCGAAAAAAACCTACATTTAAATATAAATTCGTATTCAACATATTTGGATAGATCTAGTTCAAAATGACTTACTGCACGCGATTGTTGTGCATAAGAAGAGTGCTAAGTCGTCTCAACAAAGGAATATTCTCCAATTTTCTAATATCATTATCAGTTAAATCAATCGTATCGAACTGATCCTAAAAAATTCTAATAAATTAGGAAAACTTGTCAAACATACTTCACCAGTATATATTTGAGACGACAAAAGTGTATACCAAAGGACTTCCGTTGCCTGTGTTTTAGAATTTAGTCAAGAAAAGATTGAAAATTAATCGCTAAAATAAGTAATCCGATCTTGGATTCTCGGATACCATAAAACCTTTTCGATTATTCCATCTTCCCCTTCCTCAATATTTGATTTCTAATAGTTAAAACAAAACTTGAGTAAATTTTCGAAAAAAAAGCTTGAATGTACTAATCTTTTTGGCTACCAAAAGACATGGATGAATTCTACGGAATTGACGAATAAGTTCGAAATTAATAATGCAAAATTCTCAAAATGGTATTTTCTTTAAAAAAATAATTAACCTTCGTAACACCGAGATTCTCCAACACAGGAATTTTGCAAGCTCGTAAGCTTAACTCTCGATCACGAACTGTATTAAGATATTGAAGTGAATCATTAATCAACTCGACAGTCAAACGAACCATTACGATAAAGCTGAAAAAAATTATGGACCAATTAAACAATAATCAAAAATATATAAATTGAAATGTTATATTGCAGAAAATTTATTACAGAAACAAGAAAGAACACACATGCAGAACAACAAATGAAAGACGTTAACATTCCCATCTCAACATTAATTTACGTATCCTTCCATCCTTATTAATATCACCCGACATCACGTGTAACTTATCGGATACCGCTAAAGGTAGAACATATCTCAACTTCCTACATGACCCTTTCACCCCAAAAGTAATCACTGTTTGCTACCATTGATCAATGGTACATTTTCCTTTGCCTAACAAACTGAAACTTGAAAAAGTGTGATTAAACTCTCAATAAAAAATATTAAAGGTATGTCATCAGATACTTGTCAACAAAAGAACCTTTCTTAAACAAAACTTTTCAAACAAAATTTTATTCATAAACAAGGAAAATATGATTAAAGTATGAGATAGCATAAATCAATTAACCAGTTTGCATCACTAAACAATTACTCTTCATCTAATATCTTTCACGTCCTATGAACTATAAAGCATTCCATTCCAACCTTTCGGTCTTTGGAACACTCACTGAGGTGAGATGATCAAAACATAACCGTGAAACCCGCAAGACTGCATCATATGTCATATTATTAAAGTACGTTATAGTGGACATTAGCTGGTTCACCAGTCCGAAAAGTCTCAACGCACCTTCATTAAACGGTAATCGTTACTCTTTCAATAAAAATAAAAATACCTATGATAGGAAAAAGGAATATTATGTAACTGTAACTTCTGACTGTAACTCACCAAATCCTACTCGACAGACACCACTGCTTTATTAAACAGTGAACCGAAAAAAGTAAGATGATACAAGTCAAAATACCAAATAGATTTGGAGAAAAAATGCATCAAACCATAACATTAGCTTTCCCAGCTATTTCTCATAAATTTTAAGATATATATGTATAAGCACTGGGAGATGTCTTAGTAGATCAAACAATCTTCGAGAACAGAAAAGCCTATAATCTCAAAAAAACAGGAAAATTCATATAATCAGTAACTCACGAACTTTCAATATGATTTATATATAAGTAGGGAAAACACAAAAAGCAGTATCGTCAAATGAATTCAAAATGGTGATTTGACGAAATATCGTGGATTCTTTCAAATAGACCCTTCTTTCGTCAACCACGTGAACTTCGCACTCTGGTCGCTATAAAGATTGCAATTTCATGTGCTTAAGAATACCATATAGTATGAAACTCTACAAAATCATTGATTGCATTGAACAGTGTTAACCTTTTGTAACAATAATAATCACAAGAGTAAACAAGATAATTATTGTAAACGGAAGCCATTGCTTGATGAAACCGCCAAATCTGAAAAAAAAACGTTCATAGAGAAATTTAAAAAAGTCTTGAAATTTGATACATTTAAGTGATATTAACTGTCATTCGATGGTGACTGTTTAAACATTTCATAGTTCTAAACTTCATTTTAATATGCTTTAATGCATGTATTCTGTCGTAATGGCAAGCTTTTTTAAACGCAGTGATTAATAAAAAAGGCCACTGGAAAGCAGATGTCATGAAATTTTTATTTTTCCATATGTTTTTACAACAAAAAATTGAACTGCTTCAGCCTAAGATTTTTGAGCTCATTTTCTTTTATTTGACTCTATGATTTTACCTTGTCCACTTTTTATTTATATAAAGTATGGAACTCTTAGTTAGTAAATACAGTAGAAAGCTTTTATCAGACAGCCAAAACAATAGCTCAAATTGATAGAACTCAGGCAACTAAAATATTTTTACTATTAACGGGCCGAACAGAACGACCTGATTGATGGCAGCGGAGATCTTTTCCGGTGTTATTTATGTCAGGGAAACTGTGCTGAATCATAGACTCCGCAGGATTAATCAAATTTATTCTAATTAAAATCTTACCCAACATATCGACCTTTAAACAACAGCATACTAGCCAAGCGGAAACAGTTGTAATTACATCTGTGATCAAATTTGGCCTTATTCAACGCCAATGCAACATGACAGTAACAATTGTCACAGAATAAAGTATGCTGTAAGAAAAAAAGGAAAAGCTCATATAAATGGACAAGAAAAAGTAATATTCAAAGCGGCTTTTTGGACTGGAGTTATAACAAACAGATTCACTATTGTATAAATACAAACCTACGTGAGGCATATTTAAAATTACAAGGAAGATGATCGAAAAAAGGTTGCTCAATTTAAATCAAATTTCTTCAAGTTTGTTGTACCTTAGATCATATGGAATCTTAATATAAATTGACAAGACATACTATGTGACCTTTGTATTCTTCTGATGCGTCAAATACAGCACGATCCCAGGCTTCCACTCCACCGTCAATCATGTTTGGATTTATTTGTCGATACCATGTGGGCCAACCAAACGCCATATTATCTTCCTAAAAGGCCATATTGTCGTTTAGAGGATAAGCTTACGAGAATAATTTATCTCGATACAACAGAAACAATTCAACAATGTCGATTTTCAGAAATTTTCAATTGTTAATTCCCGAACCTAGGATTAGAAGGACTAGTATTTAAACGAAAAAAAAATTCCAAACAAGAATTATAGTAATGTAATCTAACCAATCGATCCAATCTATCACTTCCATTACCAAGAAACACAAAAACATATTGACACAAAAAAACTTACGGAAACAGAGTAGCTTCCTGAGAAATCATGAATAATACCTCTGCTTGTCGCTATCCCCATATGTCCCACAAATGGGAATAACCATCTGCAATATAGGAAGAAACAGTGGAACAGCAATACAATGAAAAAAGCGGATAGAAAAATTGAAAAGAATTTCGATAAAAAAAAAATTTTGATTTGCACTGCTGGACAGTTTTAATTTAACATGTTCATCCGAAATTTATCTTTATTATTCTATGCCAACAAATCATACTTCTACAGAGCTCCTTTCTTAATGCTTCAAAAAAATATCTATAATAATAAATCAGTAAAAGCCATGGGTGTGAATTGCGAAATTGTCCGTCTCTGCATAAGAAAAAGGACTCGGTAGAAGAAAAAACAATCTGATACAATCTTTACGGAACTCATAAAAACTATACATGCAAGTAATTCAATCGATTCAGTGCGCTCGTCACTTCGAAGTCAACTTTTGAGATCTCATCAACATGCGATAAGAATTTAATACCATGTTTCAGATTTTGTAACAGTCAACTAACAGTTCAAAGCATG
This sequence comes from Cruorifilaria tuberocauda, assembly GCA_013365365.1. Lineage (NCBI taxonomy): Eukaryota > Metazoa > Nematoda > Chromadorea > Rhabditida > Onchocercidae > Cruorifilaria > Cruorifilaria tuberocauda. The sequence goes on along the minus strand of JABVXU010000185.1, from coordinate 80,506 downwards.
CATGCAATTTTTTATATTTCTACATGACTACACTTAAATTTGGATATTAGAAGAATGCATATCGTGGTCAGAAAATTTGACGTATTCATCAAGAACAATGTCCTTTGTATGAAACAGTCGGTATGACAAGACTAACGTAAAGTTCTACACCTGATACAATCACTTAAGGTATAAGAACGATACGATTATGCATATATGATGAAAAAAGCGTACGACTTTGACGTAGGAAGAGTATTGATTTCACATAATGAAACTTACGTAAGTATCGGTATCGGCGTCCATACAATACAACAAGGAAATCGATGTCGTGCTGGATCAACTTCCATCATATTCCTTCCCAATTCGTTTGCTTCATCCAGCTGCATGTCAAATCATATAAATTAACACAATCGAAAGCAACCTTCGACATCCCATCTTTCGCTTCGATCCAAACCTCAGACAAAAAATGCCATGCTCATTTCGAGATAGGGCTAATAGGATTTGATGGCTCGGCCGTGTTCATTTGTATTTGGAGCATTGGGACATAGTTAAAATGAGGGTATTGTTTTGTGAGAACGGTTGAAAGGTAATTGTTGAGAGGAGGAAGAGATTGCAGAAGTGCTAGGATTAGTAAATAGCATTCTACCATGATCGAAGAAACCCATGGTAAACGATGTAGCAGTGAATGAGTGGAAGAGAAATAAGCTTTCGAGAGATTAGAGAAAAAGATGCTTGATGGATTGGAGCAGTCTGATTAGAAATTTAGTTCGGAATTTGGACTAGGTCTGTTTTGTACTGCAAAAAATTAGTAATTACGATTGTAGAGTGAAATTACATACGGAGAGATTGCTATCATTGATGGATGACTGTTTACAGTCAGATCCACGATTTACCCGTGAATATTTCAGTTCTCCACGGAGTGTTAGAGTAAAAATTGCGATTATATATATTTTTTTGATACAAAAAATGATAGCTTCATGATTTATTTGACCAAATAGTCTTTTGATTACTGTATTCATAAATTTAAATATGCATAAATATTAGCTTTTCTAGTTATCAAATCATCACTGTATGTAGTTTGACGAGTATTGTAACTATTTCACAAAATTCTTTAATGAGAATTATTAGGTGATTAATTTTATTTTGCTGAAGCAACTAAGAAATAGGTAGGATAGTGAAATGAGTAATTAGTTATTCAATTTTATACTAAATAAAACGATTAAATTTCTGTCAGTTGAGCAGTCAGTGAATTAATTTTGTTAATTAATTTTTTTATTTAGTTTAAATTGTTTTATTCAATGAAAAATTGAGCTAATTGAATCCGACTAATTTTTTTGCCGATACATAACCAATCGAAAAAAACAGTTATTAACGGGGAAAAGAAAGATCTTAATAATGAAAATTAAATACGATGATAATTTATGCTTGCGTCGTTCGCCGTTCGTGTTTTTATTATACAATTGTTTATGAAAATTATTTAATATTTAAATTCATAGCACCTCAAATATATCAAATTTGATTTAGTACCACGCATAAATGCTAAGCTTGACGTATTTTGTTGTTGTAGTTTTATTCGATTTGTTTGGCCTTGTTTAATTTTTCAGGAAGAACATGAAATGAAGCGGGGGCGCCGGATTCATCACTACAGTGGTGGTACAGAGATTCGGGAAGATAAGTCAAGAAATGCTACAGTAACAATTATGGCTCGTCCAACTACTATTTTATCGAAACCTAAAGGTTATCTTTTTGCAATCGAATGGTATATCTATGATTCGGTTGATTAGACATTGTATAACATATTATAGGAAGCATCTTTCTAAATGGGTGTTTTCCCACGTTTTATTTTCTTCTGAAATGATTGGAATAAATTTTTTTATAATAAAAATAGCACAAATTGATTAAAGATTAAGTATTGTTTAGAAGAAGCATATTTTGTTATTGTTTAGAAGAAGTATTTGTTATTTTCCAAAAAAGGATCTTTTTTTCGGAAGTCTTTGTAATTCAGAAGAGCCAAACTCATCCGATAATGCAGATGGCAGTCAGAAAATGATATCTCGGACTACTTCGTCATCCCAAGTAATCATTTGGCAGTAATTGATACATTAACTAATATTTAATTATTACCCAGTTAAGTAATGAAGAAGCATATTTTTTCTCCTAATATTTAATTATTACCCAGTTAAGTAATGAAGAAGCATATTTTTTCTATTTCGTCTAAATTCGCTGTTGCAGGAGATAATACCACCCGGAATAACTCGTCCAAATTCTGCATCGCGATTGTTAGCTAGTGGATCTTCAAAGACAGTTAGAAGCCCTTCACTCCGAACAGATAAGACACGTGAGTTTTTTTAAATTAGTATGGTCTTCGCGAAATACTCTATCCTTATCAAATTTCAGTTTTTAATCTTAAAAACTTGAGTTTCTGGAAATCGATGAAATGGTTTTTAGAAATCCCTCGTAGTTCAGTTGTAACATCAGCTGTTATGGAACAATCTCTTGGGATTATGAAAGCAGCTGTGCGCTTGCTTTCTGACACGATGGATTTTACGGATGTTGTTGCGGTTTGTTGATTGTTTTCACTATCATTTTTTGCTTAGAAGGGAAGATGAATATAAGACTGTTTACTCATTATTTTTATAATTCCAGGAGTTAAAAAATTGTTCGTGATTCCCTCTATAGGATAAAATTTTCAGAATCCTCGTAGATTTTCAATACTATAATACTTTATCTGTATGTTTTAGGATTATTTATCCAGTACAAATGCAAATTTTACTGTCATCGGTATTATCGGTCCACAAGGTTCAGGTAAATCAACACTACTTAGTATGATAGCTGGTAATGATTATATGGATATGTACAGGTATTTCCATTGAATATTTTAAAGCTTCAACAATTAAATTTCATCGTTAGTCTAATTAACGGATGCAAATAAATGATAAATAGGGAGCTGTACAGGTCATTTTGTATTGCTGATCCTTGAAAATGCACTGAATATCTGAGGAATATTGATTGTTAAGATTTTCTCTAATTTTTTTTTGGATTTTTTTGCTCAAAGTAAAGTTTGCTTTTTCATTCTGTACTATAGCCATATTCTATTTTCAAGTAACTTAGAAAATGCAAGTAAATTATGATGTTAGAAATATAATGTAATGACCATTTTAACCACTTTTATACAATATTTAATACATGCATTTCCTTTATTCCATCTTGAAGTCATATACTTCACTTTTTTTAGACATTATGCTTTTCGCCCGGCATCTCGTGAAGCAGTCGAATGTTGTCGTTTTCAATCTCAAAAGATAAGCATTTATGTAACCAAGTCGAGAATGATTTTACTGGATTGTCAGGTAAATTTTGCCTTCTTCTTAGCGGATTGTTCTGATCGACATAGCAATGCATTCATTTTCGAAACATATTCCATAGATCAGTTACCATAAGATGAGGACCAATATATTAATATACGTATTTTAAAGAGAAATGTTGAGAGTTCTGCAAATAAAAAATTGATCTCAACAATTAGCAAGTAATATCGTTATCTTGAATATAATAGATTAAAGAAGTTTCATCCGATCAGGATTATAGGCAATCAGTTCTGCTTCGATTCTTAATCATCTTTTAATTACATCAACGTTAGATGGAAATCGTTCGGGAGGTTCAAAAGCAGGGGATCTTCGTCGAGGATTTGCGGCACTATCGGGAGAAATTGAAGTATTACCAAGTATTCTCAATGTGACAAAAAATTTTTTTGTTAAGCATTTGTTGAAATAATATAAGATAAATTTTATAAAATTCAGTTTTTTCTTAATTTTCAAATTCTAAATCTCCGATTAAGAAATTTTTCAGAGTTTGTATTTAACAGCATTTCTCCTTCAAGTATGTCATACCATATTACTTTGTGTGGATTGGTTCATCGATATCGATGTGATCCGGCATGTACGGACAGCGGAAATGCTTCGCGTAACACCGACTCATTACTCACCCGAAACAGTGAGATATAAGCCGAATCGTAAAATTAATATTGGTAATTTTATATCTTTTGTCCTGTTTTTGTTCATTGATTGATGAATTCAAACTTACTAGATCAATTATAAATTAATGAAATGGTTACAAAGTCGACATTTATTTTACCGCAGATGTTTCACGATGATTCAGTAAGTGAGTGTAAACGAAAATTATATCAGTCGTCAGATTGTTGATTTAGTATATTTCCTGATTGCAAAATTATTGAAAATTTAATAGTCGATAAAAGTTGACATTTTACAGTGTTAGCTCATCAACGGGCTAGATCAGAAGACTTTCAACCAAGGATTGTGAGAAATCGGGCCAAAATTTTGGAATGTTTATTCAGTGATTCACAACTGAATATAAAAGGTGGCATATCATTAGGTGGTTTAGGTAGTAAACCGTATAGTGAAATTGCATCAGATGTAAATTACCTATTACTATCGGAAATGAAACCACGACCAAAAATGGAAGCATCCGCAGCAGGTGAGTGCATCTCATTTCTCATTTATTTCGAAAAGTTTTCGGAGGAAAGCCAAAGGACAAAAAATTATTTTTGTTGAATGAATAATTGATTTTATCGTTATAATTTGGTTTTCTATTCAAATACTCATTTTAAATTCAATATTTATTAAATTTAATTCTTAACATCAGTTTTAAATGGCACAGTATATGTTCGATTTAATATTTTAACTTTTGTTATAGTTGGAAAAGTTTAAAACTAACGTTTCATATTTGTTAAGGATTTAAATCTCAAAAAGTTCATCCTCTTTGTCAGCAAATTCATTTTTCGGTACGAAAATTAGTATCGTGCGATTATAAGACTTTTTGTTTTGTTTAAGTTTTACCATTTATGACTATGGACCATACTCCTTTACGATCAGTTATTGATTATGAAGATGTCGTACGTCCTTTGCGGATTCGATTGCTGTCATTGCCGAAAGAACCATTCATTCTTGGGAATCAACTTTTTACAGAAATCCAATGGTAATTGTCTTTCGATATCGGTTTACCTTTTTGGAAGGTTTGTTAAAAAGTATTGTTTTGGCTGGTGCTTCAAATCAACGAATACATTTTTTTTGGTTACAGATCACTCCGATTTTGAATTCATAGGCTGGAAAATGTTTCCAGAATACTTTTTGTTTACAGGTATGAATTTGCTACACGAACCTGGCGGGCAACATACGGAAGTGCGGAGATTGCAAAATACGCATCAGCGATAATGAAAATTACTGATGAGTGATTTGTCATGTAGAAATATCAGTAGTATATTATGTTGAAATGTTGAAAAAATTGTTTTAGGGCTTTCATTTATTAGATATTAATTAAATGATTCCTGCGTTAGAAGACCGAATATTTTCTTGATTTTTTCCATTATAGTTGTGGTTCAAATCAGATTTCTAGTTCAAAAATTTTTAGTTTATAATAAGAGAGATTTTTCATACTCTAGTTTTACATTCTAAAGCCTATTATAAAAAAAACTAATTAGGTTGAAGTGAAGTCTTTTTTCCTCAGGTATTATTATAAATCTATTCGAGCTTAAAACAATGAATCATTTAGTAATTATGAAGAAGGTGCAATATAATGTTGTAGAGTGTAACACGAAAACGTGGTCATTGGCTGATGATAGGTTCTTATTAAATCTATTACCATTAATTTCTAGTTTAAGTGAACAGTATTTTATGCTCAGTTTGTTAGCAAACCTACCGTCTCACTGAAACCGCTAGTAAATTTGATGAGTAAATAATATTTACTTAAATTCTTGAGTTGAACCGTAAGACTAATTTGAAAAACTAGGATACTTTATATTTAACGTATATTGAGATTTCATACTTGTAATATATTCATATATTACAAGTATGAAATCTCAATTTTTTATATTCGTTTGTTTTAGCATTCGAATTCTTATCTCTTTGATTTTAAATTCAGTTTTGTCCTCACTGTATGTTAGAAATTATGTGAAATATTGGATAATAAAACTTCTCAACTGTTTCTCAGATATTTCTATTCCTTAAAAGCAAAACTCTTGAAGGTCTTTTTTATATTTTTATGTTGGTCATTATAATATGTATACTTCGACTAAATGTCGGAATATTTTTTGGTATATATTTGTTTTATCATAAAGAAATAATTTTCACATTTCTATTGGTTGTTTTAAATTTTTAGAATTGATAAAAATTAATGTCCTAGTTGTGAACATGGCAAACACAGTATTGTTGGAGGCAATGTAAAATATTTTTCATAATTGTATTCCAATTGATTCACAGACAGCTTTGATGAATGTTATTCTCATTAATTTTCACTAAGTAAACTCTAATGTAGAATTCGGAAAATTGCCAACTTATTATATTGTGTACTTGCGTTGTTTATCTGTTATGGTAAAATTTTGTGTTAACTGACAAGTACAAAGATTTTCCGTAGGAAATATAACACAATAAACAGTTAAATTTTTATCGCTTAAAATACATGGAAAATTCAATAAAGCAATAGTTAGGAGAAATAATTTATTTTGCTTTATGCTGTTCACTTTTTAGTTAAAGTTCAAATTTTTTAATATTTCGAACACAAGACATATACCATTTTCATTCCTAATTTATGTGTGACTTATTATCAAAAAAAATGTATAATATCGAGACGCGCCATTTCATTAGTCCTCGTACTTACAAAAATTTTTTGAATTGTTCAAGTGAAATGTTAAGTTTGCTCTTAAAAGTTCAAACCCAGTTTTTGTGAAATGCTCTCCTATTGGCGTAAGCAATAAAAGGATACATTCTCTTACACTGCAATTCAAATACTTAGGATATTCTGTCACATCTATTTTTTTCGGTGTTCCGATACTGTAACTCTGTTATTTAGAAAATTCTACCATTTTGCCTTTCACATTTTCCACATTCCAGCATGCAATGTTCACAGAGAGGATATTCCCGCTTTTTAACAGCATTTTTATTTTAGTTAAAATTCGAATATTATTCTTTTACCATTTGAGCCATTTCGAGATCATGACAATAATGTTTCGCTATTATGAAATTAGAATCATTAATTCGGAGTATATTCTCTCTTCTTCTCATCTTTATTTTTATTATTTTAATGTCAGCAATAAATTAATAAAGTTAAACAACATTAGAAATAAGCTAAATGATATTTTCAAATATATCTATAATAAGATAATGACTTTAAAGATTTCAAGAGTTCTTAACTAGTCAATGAACTGTTTCCTCTCTTTGTTCTCCAAGCATGATTGATAGAAATTCTGACAAATATGCTGCTTTCTTTTTATTTCATTTTCACTGTTTCTAAGTAGTTAAACAAACAAAAAAAATGAATGGACTCGGTTGATCCTTCAACCGTGTAACAGATGAAATCCAAGTTTTCGTTATTTTATTAATAATTTCATCATTAAATAAATAGCAAGCTTATTTTATAACAAACATGTGAGTGCAATTATGATGAAATTTTTGGTCATAAATGCTATTATAATTGATCAAGGATTAAAATTTGATTAAAATCAGATTCAATGTCTTTGTAGTTCTTCATGCATAGATTTTTATTCATTTTTATGAGGATTTCGTTTATTTGATTCGTCGTTTTTTACTCAGTTTGAATTTGAGTTCGCAAGACGTGCATGAATAAGGTATTCAAATTTGAGTAAATTAATCTAAATCTAGTAAAATTTTGGTGACAATAATTACTTATTGATCGTTTCCTTCCAATATTCAAATTGCTATTTAAACTTTTGCATATCATTTGATGTTTCTACATTTATATTAATAATTCATCGTTTATTAATTTGTATAGTTTGGTTTGTCCAAATTGTTCATAATGTACGTTAATTTTCGCGTTCTGCCCTGTTTCTTAGCCAACGAAATCAGTTTTTCTTTCATTCATCTTTTAACTAATTAATTTCCCTGAAGTTTATTCATGTAATATATTTTATCGTGTGATTACAAGAACCTAATTTCCTCCACTGGCAAATATTCGTCTTCAATTCTTTCTGAAAATAATTTATGCTTTCTTGTCGAATTCGCTATGAATTCTTCGAGAACATCTTCATTTTGATTGCTCATTTAAATCATGCCTAATTATCTCATTTTGTGCTTATCAACAGTTATTCGCAATGATAAATCTGCAGAACTTGATATGGATGATAGTACCACGCATGATTTAGATACGATTTTCAAAAATTTAATGTCAGTGAAGTAAATACCATGACGCAATTTCCCACGTTAAATAATTTTACATTGCAAGTTGCTGTGATTTTTATTGCTTGGTATTTTGTGAGTTCAGCATCTAGTATTGTTAACAAAATTACATTACAGGTAATTGTTATTGCTTTTTTAAAAAACATGATAATTTTAAAGTAGCCATTTCTTCAAATTTTCTGAACCTAGTGGATATTATTTTTTGAATTTTCTATGTTTATATTATTTGTTTTAAAAATTAAAAAATATTCACTGGCTTACAAATGTCGAAATTTGAATTCATAGCAAATTAGTTTCATTTTAATTAGTGCTAAAAATGGTATCCTTTTCTTCAATAACTTCATTAATATTAGTATTATTTTTGCTTATATTTGCTAAATTTTCACATTTCTCATTTGTAGAACTATCCATATCCTATGACAGTTGCTTTGGTGTCACTTTGTTACGTTGAGCTTTGCTCCGTTCCGGTGCTTCGGCTATGGCATATCAAGCAACCCTCTATATCGAACTATTACCTAATATATTATATTATTCCAATTTCATTTGGTAAAGTGATTGCTGTTGTTAGTGCATATGTGAGCGTTTGGAAAGTCCCAGTTTCGTACGTACAAACAGGTATATTTTAAAATTAGCTTTGTAGTTTACACGTATTTTTAAGTAAAAATCATACTTTATTAATGATTTTATTTACAGTAAAGCTGGTTTTGCATCTCAAAAGCGATAACTTTTCTGTTATCGAAACATTGCACCTAATCAAATTTAATATTTAACATTTATGAAATTATGAAACTTTCCAATTTCATTATTCATATTTTTGTTTGATTCTTGGCAAAAAATTCTTATTTCATATGTGTATTTATAGTAAAAGCAACAATGCCATTATTTGCTGTTTTTTCTGCTCGAGTCGTTCTAAAAGAGCGTCAAAGCAAGCATGTTTATCTGTCATTAATACCGATCGTAATTGGTGTAGCTATTGCAACATTTACCGAATTGTCGTTTGATTTAGGAGGTTTACTAAGTGCTTTGTTATCTACTGGTATTTATTCAGTGTTAAATGTTTTTGTTAAAAAGGTCCGAATTATTTCTACGATTAATTAAAAAATTTTGTCATTATTCTTCCTATGAACCATAGATGGTTACGGCATAATATAATTTGCGAATTCATCAAATTTTTTTCTTCGCTGTAGCGGATAAACAGAAGTAAAATAAAGAATATAAGAAAATAATATTGCTATCAGGTGGAATCGATATAAGTTAACTGTTTATTAGCAATATAGATTTGGTAAGTGACGGCTGAAAATCTGAACAACCGATAAGTTTTTAATCAAGAGATGAATTAAATGAAATTGATTTGGCTAAAAGCTTAATATCATCAATTATTGCAAATAGGAGATATGCTGCACTGAATAATCGATTATTTTGATACAAGAAATGCTAAATTTATTATGATAATTCTTATTTCAGGTATTGGAAGGTACTGATATTCATCCACTTTATTTGCTAGCCTTAAATTCCCGTATTTCTGCCATTTTGTTATTTCCAGTTTGGTGTTTTCGTGATGGCTTACTACTATGGCATGGTGTCGAGTTAACAGTATGTAATTTCTTTTTTTTTATTTATTCACTATTTTCCTTGGTCTTTTCTCTTTTATTATGTCATTAGTCATTTCTCACGTAATTTCACTTATATTTTTTTGTATATTTTCATTTTATGTTTTCAATTTATAATAATTTCAATTGCATCACATTTCGTTATAGCATCTTGCAAAATTCGCGAAATATAAAGTTGTGATTTGGATCAACTTCATTTTTCTTCTTTTTCTTCAGATATTTTAAAACATATTATTAATTTGTGTTTAAACCGTTTCCCATGCTTGTTATTTCCTTGAAATTTTTAATTTTTTAGAAGAATCAACCATCACCTCACGAGCCGAATTTTATCGTTTTTTTATTGCTTTCTGGTATACTTTCATTTCTCCAAAATTTGTGTGCTTTCGTATTAATTCATCGCTTATCTGCACTTTCTTACGCAGTAGCAAATGCAGCGAAACGTATCACTGTGATATCTGCGTCGTTACTTACTTTACGTAACCCGGTAACTCCAGCCAATGTTTTCGGCATGTTTTTATCCATATTTGGCGTTTTCCTCTATAATCGGGTGAGATTTGACTGCTGCTTACTATAAAATTTCAGAATTTCTCCACTTAGATTCTGTATTTATATAGTTTTCTTTGAATATTTTCCCCAAAAATTTTAAAAATTATACCAAATAAAGAATTAATTTTAGGCTAAACAACGTGAAAAAGAGTATCGAGTTTTGCCAAAATCGCAGACTGATTTAATGATATCCAATACTTCATCGGTTTATCTGAATGGTTCAACAATATATAGTGACACGCTTACTCCAGAACTACCATCAGTTGATTTAGTTCAGATGATTTGCTGTTGTCCAAAATTATTTCTTCGTTGGGCAGTAGTCGCTATTTTTATTACCATTTTAATTTGTTTATTTGCAGGACATCCTGATATTCGGTAAGTTATGGTTAATTGAGTGACATTTCATTGGTTTGTGCAAAGTTTTTCATAGGTTTGTGCAAAAATGTATTTTACTTCTCATTAGGCCAGAATACTTGTTTTCTGCTCGCATTTTCTGCTTCAAGAATATGTGCTTTTATCCACTTGAAAATTCAAATTCCGTCATCAGTTTCTTGCTAGACGAAATGTTATTAAGATTACGCTTATCTTGTTAATATCATATGCATTTCTACTTTTTTTGGTGTGTTCGAAACGCAGGAATGTCGCAAAATCAAATCGAGCTTTCCAAATTTGCACCATTGCTAAATGTACCTATTTATATGTTGAAAATGTTCGCACTATTTTGCATAGTATGTACCGAAGTCTCTTTTTTGAGTAACTGTCGTAAGTTATGAATTCCATATTGAAATCATGTACAATATCGGACTTTAATTTCTTTTTTTCATACTGTATAATTTGGGATATTGTTATCGTATCTACAATTTATTTAATATGTTTGAAGTTTTATTATATATTTACATTGTTATTTTTACATAATTTGATTGTCGCATGGTTTCACAGATAGACCGCTCAGGAAGCATGCATAGAGGTATGACTATTGTATCTCGATATATTGAAACATGACACATCTGTTTCGAAAAACGAAAGTTATGTATTGACTGCCGAGATTATCACTAGCCATTTCTTTTGTCACATTACATTGACAAAATCTTTCCTAGCTTATTTGAGGTCTTTCATGAACAAGTTGTTATGACAAATCAGTGATTTGAACATTATCTGTGATATATCGTGTGTCAATAATTTCAACTCGTTCTCAATTCTCTATTTATTCTTTCTTTCTTTCCTTTTACTTGGTATACTTTTTTACAAAATTTAAAACTTCTATCTTCGTACTTCCAAAAAAAATCCTTTCGGTAATATACCCAACGTTATTGATTCCCAGTATTTTTAGTTTTAAGATTTCACCTATTTTATTTTATTTGCTTTAAAAAAAAATCAATGGGTAGCAGTCACTTTAATATGTTTTCTACCTTCATTTATGTTTTCTAATCATTAAATTGTTGTAGAACACTTTAACATCATAGTTTTTTCTATAATACATCATTTTTTCTCTCAAAATTATCTTTTTAAAATCTAATTATTCTGGGATTGTTCTTGCTTAAACTGTCGCCGTTATATATATTTTTTTATTAAAGGGATATTAAATCAATGAAAGTTTTCGATATTTCACTATCAGCATAATATTTCCGTTTAAAAAACACCATTAGAACAATGTGAAAAAATGAAAAAATGTGTTTTTTCATTTTTTTTAATGTAAAAATTATCAGTTTTTTCGCCTTGAAAAGGACATAGAAGGTGTGAATTAAAATTTATATACAAATACAAAATATTCTTTAATCAATCTTAGCACCGATATTTGAAGAATAGCGATATTGCAGTTAGAGATAGCAATTATATTTAATACCTCAATCCAATGTATGTGTTCTTGTTGATGAAAAATGTTTTTTTTTGTTTCTAAGGATAACTTTTTAGAGTCACGTCACGCATCTTTCACGCTTATGACATCACCAATGAGTGGAATTAAGGCTTCGTGAAATCACTAAAATGATATCTAACACTTTTCTTGACAAAAAAAGAAACAAATAAAGTTTCGATTATAAAATTTTAATGATATAAAATATCAATTAACTTTGATAATATTAAACCAATATTCTCTGGGAATTGAAAATTCCTTCTTATATTCACAAATAACTCGTTATGCAGATTTCGTTCAGAAAAATGAAAATAATATACTCATGCTGTTACACATTGAGACCATGCTATCCATCTAAAACAACATTCCGCGTCAATGATCATACGCATGAAATGAACAATATTCTTTTCTACTCATCTTTATCGGATTTCTTTTCAAATTATCGAATATGTCGTTGTGAAATAAAGTTCGAATTGCGTGCACAATAAGAAATGATTGTATCATATAGTGTGTGATTTAATGTTTACCGCTGCATATAGGTAAAAGTGATAAGAAGGAGTGTGTCTGAAAGCTACAATCATTTTTCGGGATAATAAATACCGTATTGTTAAAGCATTACTATTTCATTAAAGAGAAATGAAATGAAATCAAAGACGGATTTATGTGCTAATTTTAGCAAAACAAACGCATCAGTGATAGTCTTTGATATTTTTCGAATTCGATATTTTCTGGATTTTTCAATATAAAATTTGTGTTAGTTCTTGTGCTTATTAATCTTTCTAGGCAATAGCCAAGTTTTAATGAGCATGAAATTTCAGGTAACATTCACAGAAATTGTACTTTTGAGTTCACAAAAGATGAAAGTGACGAAAGGCAATAGCACTGATATATTAGTACACTATGAACGAAAAATGGAAAATCAATTCAGGAAACAGTATCAATTTCTAGTACAATAATATATAAGCACTACCGGTCATTAAATTTCCATTCTTCTCATCGCTAATTTCATTGCCGAAAGCATCCTAATGAAAATGCGCAATGATAATTGAATGAGTACTTATAACGAAATGAATGACGAACTCAATAACTCACAGTGCTACAGTAACTAAATAAAGTAATTAAAAATTTAATAACACGTAGAATGGCACGTTGTAACGGAGGAAGGCAACTGTGTACTCTTCGTGTCGCTCTTCAAAAACATTAGTGTATGCAGTTGAAGGCAAAATATTTTTAACATTGTCAGTATGTCGTCAATATTTCAATTTATTGCAATTAGCTAAAAATTAAAAATTCCTATTATAATTTAACCGCTACTATAAAATTACTCGATCGTAGGAATAAAATAAAAAACTAAATTATTCGGATGCAGAAGTTCTGGCAAATATATTTTAGTTAGCTGCAATCAATTACAAATTGGAAACTCTTATTTTAATTTCAGACTAAAATAAAACAACAGCAACAAACCATTAACATACAAAAGTATATACTTTTACATATAACGGAGAAGATTGGCATCTTATAATTGATTACAATTTTGATAGTTTTTCATAAAGCGAATATCAAAGTGGAAAACATTGGTGTTTTGGTTTGTTTCTTTGTTATTTGTTGTAGCATTTGGTGTGGTTGGTGCGCTGTTGTCCATTGGGTAAATGTAGGTTGTTGGGTCGTTTCAACGTCATCACTCTTTTCCCTTCTACACTGCTTTTTTTTCTTCTACAGATTTTAATTTTCCGAAACAATTTTGAAGTATTTACAGTTCAGAACTGGTTCTATTACCATGAGTGCGAACGCAATAGCTGTATTGCGCGGCGATATTGTTAGTGGAATTATTCGATTTAAACAGGTAAAAAATTTTTCTTAAGGCATATAAATTCATTAACAGAATGTTAGCTTTTTTTCAGGTGATTAATTTAGTAAAGTTTACGTTTTTTTTTCTTTGAATATATAACAGAAAAAAGATGGAATAGTGCTAACATTTTTCATCATGAATTATGGTTGGAATTTTCGTGCTGTAACGTATTTAAAATAAAATGAAACTTCCTATCATATACTGCTTTTTTGGTCATCAAAAGTCACTTTTGTATATCAAGAGCGCTTATTTACTAATTTTTAAAAATAACTTTTTTAAAGGATAAAGAAGGCTCGCCAACAACTATTAATGGTGAAATCAAAGGTTTAACTCCCGGCTTACATGGTTTTCATATTCATCAGTTTGGTGATACTACAAACGGCTGCATTTCTGCCGGTCCACATTTCAATCCTTATAATAAAACACATGGCGGCCCAACAGTTAGTTTTATTTCATTTCCAAAAGAAAAAGAATTATATGAAATGTGTGCTAGCTTTATCAGTTTGGTTTCTGAAATAAGTGTAATGTTAAATGATTATGATACAATGATCCATGTAACATATATAGAGAATCTTTTAGATTTTGTAATAAATAAGATCATTCAGAAGTAAATTTTAATGGGAAGTTGGCAATTTCTTTTTTCGCTCACAATTCGCAATTAATTTTTAGGATGAAATAAGACATGTTGGTGATCTTGGAAATATTGTAGCTGGATCCGATGGCATCGCTCATATTGATATTTCTGATAAACAAGTACAGGTATGGTAAAATTGCTTCATGGGCATTTTGTGTTTGTGTTAATTTTATATTTCCGTTATTTATTTCTAGCTGCTGGGTCCAAATTCCATAATTGGCCGTTCAATTGTTGTGCATGCTGATCAAGACGATCTCGGGAAAGGAACAGGTAACAAGAAAGATGAAAGTCTGAAAACCGGTAATGCTGGCGCCCGTGTTGCATGTGGTATCGTTGCTATTGGTGCTGCCTCCTAAATCTTTTTTTTTTTTCATGAGCTTCTGTTTTAGAAAAGGAAATTTTAATGCTCTCATAATGTCTATCAACTACCATTCCTCACACTTTACTGTTTCTGTTCCTGTGACATTTCTTGTGCAAAAAAAAAGCTTATTTCGTTGAAAGAGGAATGTGTATTTTAAAATATGCATTTGAATGTCATTTTTAATTATTAATTCAAGCATTTGTTGTATTGTTAGTTACGTGGTAAATACTCGCCCGTTATCCATGTCAAAGATCACATGGCGAGTAATTTAAAAATACAAAAACATTCAGCGTTTTTAATTTTTCTGTATTGCATCCATTGTAGATTGTTCCACTGTAGATATTGTATCTTAGTAATGGTTAAATAAATATTAACGTTACAGTGTTCTAAGAACATCATATTACATGAAAGTGCTATTCCTTTCCGACGTCGATTCAGAAATTAGGCAGTGTTCATCTTCTTGCTTCGTCTTTGCATCTCTTAGATTTTAATTAATCGTCGATTGTTTGATTCGGAATTTTAATTTTTATTAGCAACGGGAAGTCTCACATTTATTTTTATAAAATATGCTTGTCTAATGCTTATATCAACGTAACGTATAATAGATGATATAATTACGCAAAATAAAGATACAAGCGAGTATTGTCTTTGTATGGATAAAGAACGGATGATAAAAGCAATCAGCAAAGTTCAGGAGATATTGAAATTTCCTAGTTTAATGAGAAATTGTACCTTATCTTAAAAGAATTTTTAAAGTGTTAATCATTTTCAGGTTCCGGTTTCCTTGGTTATGGCGAATACGGTGAGAAAGTTTCTCTCGAAATTAAAGGCATTGGCAAATTCTTTGTCTATTTTGGACATGCGAGTTTTTTCTTTTACACCTGATCGCAATCATTTTTCTGTATCTGATTTTCGATATTCTTTTTTTCAAAAAAATGCTACCAAATCATAAATTATAAATTTCTATACTTTTAATGAGTTTTTTCAATGATTTCATTAAAACGGTCACCTCGCAACATCGCTAGCATTTTTATTTTTTTTACACGTTTGACTGAAATTTTTTGCAATTTACATTAAGAAATAATTGTGAATAATTAGTTAGCTATACTTCAGTAGAAGATTTAGTAAAGCTTGTTTTTTCTTTTACTGATTCCGTTTTTGCTTTGTTTCCATGTAATTATGTAGAAGTTCACGTATTTTAAAGTTGCATTAACGTGAATTAGCATAGATGACAGAAATTATGTACAGTAAAAAGATAAATATTAGAACAGTCACTTTCTAACAGCACGGGTCAAACTTTCATATGAAGAACGAAAGTCCTGAATCCAAAATTCTTCCTTGCCTAGTTGAATAAATTTGAAGACAGGTCTGATAAGTATTCTGGCTTTTTCCAATAACCTTCTAGACTATTTTGTGTGACAACCCATTGTCATCCAGTTTTATTGGTTGTGATTTGTTCAGTTATTATATCCACGTTTCTTCAATTCCTATCCGAATTTTTATTTGTAAGATATGATTTTGACATCTTATGTGGAATAGGGTGATTCTTAATCCTTCTTTCATCGTCTCTTGTATTTAATCAGTTTGCTAATTCTTGGATACAAGTGTTGATTCGATCTTCCTGGCTTCTTAAGAATGATTATTTTTATTTTTTTATATGAGAGCAAAACTTTCTTACTCTTTTGACCTCTTTATTCGATCATTGAACTGTCATAATTGTTATAATTATTTCTTTCTGATTGGTCCAGTAAGTTGTGTGCAAGTAACTCATATTTAATGTGCCAAGTACGGTATTGTAATGACTTCTACGTAAAACATAAACGTTTTCTTTTATTAGAATTGAGTGTCGTTTGTCCTGATTGGAGACAGGTCTTTCAATTGAAGCTTACAGATTAAAGCATGTTTGTGGGAAAGATTTTTTTGCTAATATTATTTTCCATTTAAATAAATTTTATACAATACAGTCTAATAAGCGTTTATCAAAATTTTGAAGTATACAATTAAAATGCTATTACTATTGAGAAATGATTCACAGAAAGTTGTAAGATTAGTAATACCAATGATAACAGAACTTAATGAGTTAGAAGTTATTTTTACACGTTAAATTTCGTTTTCAAAGTAAATGCTTTCAAGTTGGAGCAGCAATGCCAATAAGAGCGCACGCAATACGTCTACCAGCGTTACCAGTTTTCAAACTTTCTTGCCTTTTGTCTCCAACTCCTCTACCCATATCATCCGCCATGGCATGCACGACAAGTGAGCGTCCAATTATTGAAGTTGGACCTGATAACTAAAAGTATAAATTTAAGAAAATGTAGGAAACTATAAAACATATTTGAAATAAGCTTGAAACTATTTCTTTACATACCGTTGTCTGATTACTGACAATATGAACACGAGCAATACCATCATTCCCAGCTTCAATGTTTCCAAGATCACCGACATGTCTAATTTTGTCCTGAAAGTGGAATAAATTCCTAGTAAAATTATTACATTCAAAGCTTTCCAATTTTTTTTCATCCCTCAAATCATTGATTGTATTAAAAACATTCAAAGCTTAACATTTCCTTTTGAAAATTATTTGAATAAGACCTTAAAGAAATGAATTAAACGATAATTAAATAAAATTTCCAATTGATATAACTGGTAAACTGTTTCTTCTGATATGAATGAAACTAACAAATGGACTCCCATGAGTGTGCCCGAAGGGATTGTAATGTCCTCCGGCAGATATGCAACTGTTCGTTCTGTCGCCAAATTCATGAACATGAAAACCGTGCAAACCAGGTGTTAAACCATTAATTTCACCGCTAATTATTGTTGGCAAACTTTTATCATCCTGTTAAATTGAAACGATTTTGGAAATTATCAATTCACACATTCAGAAGCAGAAGTCTTTTTGAATTTTTGATTGCCGAACTAAACATTAAAAAATGTAACAACATACTAAGCACGCATATCACGTATTGAAGAATGAAATCGGAAAAGCGTTGTCTATCATTGCTCAAAGGTGATATCAATTATCGGTTGCTAACATGTATGAACGGATTAGGATTCATCCATCAACATGGATTAAAAGCGCAATCAGAAAGTTACTGTTCACGTAAACACGTATTAACTGTCGTCTATACATCTATGCTAAGCATGCTACGATAATTGTAGACCGAAGATGACAGAAACAAGACGAGGAAAACGTATAAAAATTGCGTGAGTCATTTCAAAATAGAAAACATTAACTTAAATTTCTGTATTTTAAAATGAATTTACTTGTTGAAAGTAAATGACGCCATTGGCAGTATCACTGCGCAATACTGCTACCGCTTTCATCTTTTTTACATTGCTATGCATGTTTGGCTGAAAATTTTACAATTTAATACAAAACAAAGGAATGCAATATAAGCTGATGAAAGAAATGACTCATTACTTATGCTTGGGTTAAAAACTTAACTTATTCTTTTCCATCTTCCATTTTTTGTTTTGTTTCCACATAATTATGCAAAAATTCACATACTTCAAAACTGCTTTGACGTGCAACACACATCATACTAGCACATATGATAGAAATTATGTACGGCATGATAACAAATGATTGCATTATCTGAAACTTGTTAACGGCATTGAATAAGCATTCAATACCGAATAACTCTAATTATATGATTGGTATATAAGCTAAGCATCAGAAATTAACGAATCATGATTCAGTATGATAAGCATAACACGTCGTTGACTTATATTATTTTGTGTGATAGTATTTTTTGAAAACAGTTTTTATAATAATGAATTAGGAGAGAATAGGCGTTTAATATTTAAGAATTTAATAATAAGCCTATTCACATGAGACGGAATGGAAAATAGAACAGTCATCGTTGAGTAACTGGCGATGATTGAACCGGTTCATTTCGATTGAATTCCTACTAAATATCATCATCAATCGTTTTCCGCACATAACACGCACTACCCGCACACGCACACAAACATACAGACCACACATGCACGCACACACGCATGTACACGCAATTCAACAACTTTAAACCATAATTGCTGTTTATTTGAACTTTTTTGTTATCAACAGTAAATAAAAGGTACGTCTTTGCGCATTATTATCCTTACGTAAATCCTTATGTTTTTTGAAATATAATGAAATTTAAATTGGTTATTGAAAGTTATCACTGCAATTAATTCTTCATTCTTTTGTAAAATTTTATTCATTTCTTATCCATTTTAACAAAATAAATCCAAACTTTTTTTCTTCAAATTTAAATCGATTAATTCGTTATTTCAGTAAAAGACAATTCTCATTTGACTTCAGAAAGTTGAAAGGTTTTCAAATTACTATGATTGGAGAGAAGAGAAAAAGGTATCCTTAATTGCCATGTCTCTTCCTGGCACCGTTTGTTGTATAAGCTATGACAAATAGCACTTAAGACTTATTTTATTTTGGTAATTCACAGAGGTTTAGCTATTCCAAATGGATTTGATGAGTAATTGTAAATTATTTAATTGCGTTGCTGAATAAAATGATTATGATAAGATCATTTAAGACTTTGAAAAAATAACTGCAAGCAATTTTCAAAGAAAGGAAAAAGATCGAGAAAATCTCATTGAAAGATTTCTACAAGCTCGGATATTGTCAAGACAAAATTTCAAAGATGAGTAAGAAAGCGATGAAAAAACTGAAAAAAAACTTTGAATATGGCATATTCTATTATTCTATTCATGAAATGGAAAAAAAAGCAAAAAATTGAAAATGAAATTTTAAATTCGTTGTTTCAGTAACTCCACACTTTCTGACGGCTCTCATGAAAAGAAACAAAAGACTTGCTGATGTAATTTTTCTCCCTTTTTTGTTTCACGATTAATTGTTTTTAGATTGGAGATTTTTCACTCACGTATTTCTGTTTTATTCACTTCCATCGAATTATTACCTCAATTTGACTTTTTTGTACTTATTCTATTATAATTATAGTTATTACCAAAGAATTGCTATTCCTTTTAACTTAAAGTAAAATAGCAAGTTTCAAAATTACTGAAAAATGAAAACTGTGTGGGTGGTAGGAAGTAACTGCTTAATAGCAATTATTCTCTGACTTAAATTCAAGATTATATATTTTTATGCAATTTCATATTTCTGCATAAAGATTAATTACAAATTTCAAAATCCACTTCAAAACTATTTATCTTTTTTTTCCTTCTCACCTTTTTTAATAAAAGAAATATATGACCTTAAAAACATAACAATTCACGAATGCATTATAACTACCAGCAAATTGATGTTTCATTTTATTTTAATTCAAATTAACTTTATAAAGTAATTTTACTGTTTAAATTACCAGTATAGTCTTGAACTAATTATCCAATCTAATTATTCTCTCAATTCCCCTTCTTGCTTCTTTTTCTACAATATTATCAAATATCAGACCATCGACAAGATTAACAAACTATGAAGCTTAATGGTAATGGATAATTCAATCTTAATAAATATCCTTTTAGTAGGTTAATACTTTAATTTTGCTTTATTTTTATCTTTTACTTCTTTTCTTTTTTTATAAAAATTGCAAACATATCGGTAAATTAATCGTTATTTAAAATAAAGAAAGAGAAGAAGAAAAAAGGGTGGAACAGGTCGAAAGCAAGTTTTTACATTTTGTAAGCTTATTATTAGCATTTATTCGACATTCTTTAAGTAAATTAAATGAACTAACAAACTAACAAACTAGCTGATCGCAAACAAATACTAATTCATTTTTTAAAAAAATTCCTAAGGATAAAAATACATTTACTACTGAAGCAAAAATTTTATTAGCAAAGCAAATATTATCGTTACAATAGAAATGTCAAGTAAGAATTGATTGGGTGAAAGTTGGAATTGTTAAATTAATATTGACGAGAAGAGAAGAGATGAAAGCAGGCAGGAATGGGATTAAAAATAGGTAAAATGAAAACCGGAATTCTTTTTCAATTATTTTTTAAAAACAAATTTCATTCAGCCTGAAAAAACACGTAGAAATGCACGTAAAAGAAGAGCAGTGATGGCGGAGAAAGTTTGATTTTTGGATTTTTGAGCCAGAACAATACTGGAAGGAGAAAAAAGCGAATTTTTATTAAAAAACAAAGTTAACTGATAAAATTATTCAAAGTTTATTATTAATTTAATTATTGATTTTTTTGGGTAGCTAATAATATCTTATCAGTTCACTCAACTTTTTTCTTTTTTAAAGAAAAGAGAGTAGAAATTTCGCAAGTGAATAAATCTTATTGATTTTTTTTTTTTTATAAATATTTTAATTTTTCTAGAATTTTGCAGTATTCTAAATTCCTCGTTAACTTTCTACTCATCGCTGAATTACTTTGCAACTTATCATTTCATTTATGTTAATAATTGAAATCAAAATTGGTTTACGACATTATGGTCGCATTTATTTGCATACTTTGCAGAGTCTATAAGTTTGTTTGTCAATCAGCCAACTATGTGTCAGAGTGTCACATCAAAGTTTCCTGAAAAATCAAATACTTTGAAAAAGTATTTGTCCAGGAGTAAAAGCTTGTAGAAGAGAGAGAGGAAGACGAGGCAAAGAAAGATTATGAGGAAAGTTAGTGCCATTGAAGATCTCCGGTGTACCACCTCCTGAAACCGGATAGGTAGATAGATTGGATAATAAGCTGAACATACAGCCGCAACCCGGCACAATATATAAAGGCAAGGGAGACGAAAAAACTTCCTGATGTTCTTCAACCATCAAATAGCGCAGATTTTGAGATTCAACTGATCTGTTGAAACATTATTGGTGACAACGGCGAAAAAATGTCGAAGTTTTTAAGTAGTGCTTTATTAATTGCTTCATTGCTTTTTCCCGAAATTATTCATTCACTTCAGGTATGTTTTCTTCCCATAATTTTTTATTACTCTGAAAATCCTAATTTATGTTATTGAAGAAGTGATGATAGGCAACTACAAGTGTAACGGACCAAATAGATTATTTATAATCAACAGTTTGATTTTTCTTATTACATTTTTCCTGAAAATCATGGTTACAGCTACCTGATTCTTCCACCTTTTCCTCCAAAAAAATCAAAATTAAAATCAAAGCTAATTTTTTCAAGCTCAACAGATAGTAAGAAATAAAATCTCGACTTGTTTGGCAAAATGATTTGACTGATATTATAACCATTATAATCAAGGTTTACTTTTTCTGCTAAAGTAACATAGAATCTATAATTGAAAGAATATATAGTCGGACTCTTCAATTTCCTTAGACGATGAACTTCCTTATTATATTATTTGGCAAAAGAACGATATCAAAATAATTAATAATTAAGCATATTGCTCAACTCATTCAAATGCAAATAACAATTTCGACTGCCAGGGAACTAGTATAAAATATCCCAGTCAGTATGTTTCTAAAATTCTGATCAAGTTATAATGAATGACAATTAATCCTTATTTCAGTAATTAAGATAATTTTGAAAGAGATGTAAAGGTTGAATGATTATTTAATAGTCCATTCCTTTTGTGGTAAAGTAATATTTTGTCGATTGCAAGTCCAAAATAGTATCTAATGTCGCATAATTATTATTCCATGACTGCTGCACATTTAATCGTTAGCAAAAAGATTATCATTATTATTGAGTATTATTATCACTACTCATGCTTTATGTAAATCGAAACGGCTGATTTCTCATTTACAGCCAAGAACAAAGTATGAATTCGATACATCATTACTTTATTAAATTCAGTTACGATAACATTTGCAATCACTTTACAGAAATAATAGATAAAATTTCCCCATTACTCATGTATATGCTCATGCATAAAAGCATCATACTCCGTTGATCTATTTAGCATTTTGTTTACTTTAAAGAGTTGCACAGCGAAAACATGTTGTTGTTTGCATTGAAATTCTCCAGTAATTAATTTAAAACCTGTTTTATGCTCAGTGATGAGTAATTATGTGATAGACAAAAAAATTCATGTGTCTTCAAATAATCAATGAATTTTCTTATCTTTCAACATCAATACTAATACTATTTGAGATTTGTTAGCCAATGAATTTATCTTAATTTTTCAAGTTATAGTAAATACTGATAATATTTGCACGCCGCTTTTTCGCCATGAAAAATAAAAATTATTCAGTTATAACTATTTTCCATGAATAATAAGTAAATGACATAAATTAGTGAATTTAACATTTATGAATTAATTGCTTGTAGCTTTAAATAAGGAAGGAGAAAAAATTAATAGAAATTCTGAAAAACAAAAAATAGAAACTGTCCTGTACAGTTATCATTCTTATCGTTCTTTTTCAGCTTTTGTCCATCTATTCATGTTTAAATCTTTTACTCTATTCATTCCAATTCATAAACAGTCATTATTCAGATTTTGTTTACTTTATGACTTTTTATTGCTTGAATATTGCCAACCGATCCAACATTAAACAGATGTTTGATCCTTTTGCATCAAAATTCATTTCTCGAATAATTAAAAAAGGTTTGTACTTGTTCTCCTTATCAAATGAAAAATTAATTCTAATTTAGAAGGAAATATAACGAATTTCAGGCAATAATTAACTGAAAATAAAATTTTTGTATTTTTTCTTATAAATTTTACCCGAAAGAAAAGGCATTTCAAACTTGAATTCATTTTAAAGATAAAGAAAATTAAAAAATAAATTTCAAAATTTTTTGAAATTTCTCGAAGTCTATTGGGGAAAAAAGACAATCACATTAAAAATTGGAAATCGTTCCGTCTTTCTTAATAGTATAATCAACTGACATTATCAGATATTAATTATCCTCAAATGATTAAATTTATCTCTCTTCATTCATTTGCAATACAAATTTATTAATATTCAAAAACTTGATTGTTTTGGAATGAAAATCTGCAAATTCGATTCTTATTTTTGCAAAAAAAACAAGTGTCTCCATGTGGAAAGTATAGTAATAAAGTTAAAAAATTACATCGAAATGGCAGGTTATTCATCATCAAGTAAGTGAATAAGTAGGCTAGAAATTTACCTGTAAACTAAATAAACAAAAGTACTGCTAGGTAATTGAGTACATTAAAGACAATTGAAATTATATAAAAAAATATCTTAGTTCATTTGGGTAAATAAGACCTGAAGATTAATGAATGAAAAAAAGAGCAAAAAAGAGAGAGGAGGAAATTAAACAAACAATTTGCTAAATATTTTTTTAGTAATGAATGAAATCTGTGATTTACAGAATGAAATTGTTCGGCGCTGAATAAGAAAGCGTTGATAAGCTAATTTGAAAGATTTTGTTGATCTCGAAAGAATAAGCAATGATTTATTAGAAATGTGAAAGAATGATACAGGTTGTTGAAACTAAACAGTAAGAGTAAAAGTGAAGAATGTTATAATTTCAAAGGAATGATTCAAATCTAATATAAAGCTTTTATAATTAAAAAAATTTTAATCTATTCGTTAATTTTTATCTCAAAAAGTACTTGCTAAATTTGAATTAAAATGAATTATCAGAATTTTAAGGAAGAAAGAATTGAAAATTTTCGCAAAACTTTTTGAGAAAACGAATTAAGCGATACTTTCAAAGAAAACTTTTGAATGATTCTGAAAATGATTCCACTTCTAGGGACAATTACGTACCCGAGCAAGACGTTGCGTTTGCATTTCCATTAGTTGTGGCTGTTATCAAGCGTCCGGTTCGGTCTACCGGCAACCGTTGCCACTAAGGTACCGGCAACCGTTGCCACTAAGGTACCGACATCCGTTGCTATCACAGTACCGACAACCAATCTATCAGCAACAACAACAACTCGACGCAGCACCTTGCGCTGCAAACTGCTTCCAAAGTTGCATACAAAATCAACAGAACACGTGTCAACAATCATGCCGGAATTCATGGTTTGTTTTATAGCATTTAACTTTCGAAAAATTCAAACTTCTAACTGCTGAATTAGATAGATGGAAATATCTTTGGATAAAAAGCTACTTCTCTTACATTCCTTTTTCATTTCTTTTGATAAAATGCATATTATTTTCTATGCGATCGACGTTTTGACGTACGTTACAAAGCTTCCCTTGCAATCTTGGTTTGTCACTTATTCTCCCCATCAGTTAATTGAGAGTTAAAATTTGCAGCAGCGCACAAACGGTCCAACAGCAGCCAAGAGGATATGCACCTGCAACTTATCAGAATGAGCCATTGATCCATGAGGTAGATAGTGGACAGCAAAGCGCAGGTGGATTGTGTTTAAATGTTTGCATGCCCACGTGTGAACCTCAGTGCATTCAGAGATCCACTCCGGTACCTGTGGTACCACAACACAATTCTCCTATACCTGTCGTACAAAGTCAGGCAGGTTCCCTTTTGCAATTTCTTTTCTTCTTTTATACAAATTTTAGCAAGATTCCAAAATTCCAATTGAAATATCATCTATTTTCTTTGCAGACTGCTTTCTACTATCCATCAGAGCAAAATGAACCGGCCGTGCAACAATATTCTGACAACGATAACACCGTTTGCATTCATCTTTGCATGCCATCCTGTGAAAGTCAGTGTATTGAACAAAGAACTCCCGGAATCCCGTCATATACGGGACAAACGGAACAACCAAATGGTATTTATTACCCGAAACCAACCCCGTACTCGCCATCATCTTACCAAAATTTCATTCAAGCTAATCAAACATCACTCATCATCCGACCTCAGCAATACAGTGGTGCAGCGACCATTTGCATACCTATTTGTATGCCAGCATGTGAGTTACACTGTACCGAGAATCAGGGACAAAGTAGTGGCGAGGGCGAATATATCAGTGGTACCACTCAGGAACCAACTGCATCTACCAAAGCTGATTTGCTACCTCATGAAATCTCAATTAGTTTACCACAATCGATCCAACAATCACCGGATTGTATGAATTTGTGCCAAGAAACATGCATGCAACAGTGTGTTGGACAAAGTATAATTCCTTTTTTATTTATTTACTTTTTTCCATATTTAAAGATTAAAATTGAAAGTTTTTATATAAACAGGTTTGTCCCAATCACAAAAACAGTCTAACCATTCAAATTTAAATTCACATCGCATTACAGTACAATCCAAACTTTTGATTTTTTTAAACTTTTGCCAATTTCTTCTCACCCTTCGTATTATATTTTATTTATTATTGCTAATTAATAGAGCAGAAAAAAAATTTCTTATTAAATATTACCTTTTTCAGATCAACCGGAACAGCAATGTCGGTTGTCCTGTTCCTATACATGTCAGGAAAGTTGTGCTCAATCTCCAGTTAATACCGGTACTACTAGTCCTATTCATCAATCACAAATAGAAGAATCAGAAATTTATGAAACAGCGCCATCGACTTCTGGTAATTCCATGAACCCTTCACTCTTCAAAACGTTTCTTCTGCGATCACCACCATATTATCGTCGCACTTCTTTATCTGAACCTCAGGTTATCAGTTGTCCAGCTGGTTCATCAAGAGCTGATCAATGTAAATGTCCATCTGGTTATGTGACCTGTTTACTAACAAAATATGGTGTTAATCGACAGCAGTGTTGCAAGAAGTGGAGATAATTAATCAGTTTATGATATGACAAAATTATTTTGCAAATCTGAAATTCCTCAGTTCATTTTTTTTAAATCATTTTTGGATAACGTATTATTACGTGAGAAGTTTGCATGTATGGATTGATGATACTCGCAAGAAATTTATGCAGTCATACTGCCTTTCTTAATAAAGCATTTTTTCAATGTCTTGTCAAATCTTGCATTTTAGTCTCACATCAAAATTCATTTCTGAAAATTTGAATTTTTTTGGATGAAAAGAAAAATGATCTTATCATCTTATCATATCAAATGGCAAAGTAAGCTACCTTTTCGTTTAATACACGCAAGCAAATCGGCAAACTCTTAGCAGACAAATTTTCACTTAATGATATTAAAAGTAAAGTAATTTTGTTCGAAAAGTATCATTCCTACTCACATTATTATTTCAATTTCAATGTTCATATCAATTTTTAAATTTTTTTTTAAAATTTTTTTTTTAAATTAAAAAAAATTTTTTTTTAAAAGGAATTTTTAAATTTTCACTTAGTTTTCCAGTTTCTTCCATGTCTAATTGTTAGCATTTCAGGCTATTTCTGAATGGAGTTCCATTTTATCATTAGTTATTGCACCGTAGAACGAATAATTTTTGAAAATTGAAATTACTTAAAAAACAATAAATACAATTTAAAAGAAAAAAGGGCAAAAAGCGTTTTGCACGGAGTGGGATTCGAACCCACGCATCGATAACGATACCAGAACACCCATGTAAATCGTACCGCACTCTGAACTCGTGCGAAGCCCTTATTGCTTGAGTCTGGCGCCTTAGACCACTCGGCCATCCGTGCAGCGGAGCATAGTGGTTTTTTATGTCTCACCATCTGTTATCAGTCAGGATTAAGAGAAACACCTCCTTCTATCAGTCAGTGTGCCATCCATAGGAAAGGTGAAAGGTCCCTTGACCTTGGAGAATCACTTGGAGAAACTTATCGGTAGATTTTGAAACAAGTTCCGAAGTGGATTGTAAGGTATGGGCAGGGAGGGCCAGGCGGTCCAAGGCCCAGGCTCAGATGTTACATCTCCCGCATGACTGGGTTCTAGTATGAGTTCGAATTCTACTTCATAACAATCATCTTTTCATCTTTCAAAATTCTAAAATAAAATTGCTCTGAAAAAAGCTGAATAACTGAAATTTAAGAAAATACAGTAAAAACGGTAAAAACAATAAATTTTGGATTCCGTGCTTAACTAATTGGCATAAAGTAAACAAATAGTAAAAAGGCTACGGAAATTTGAGGCTAACGTCGATATACAATTTAGCATAAATGTCAATTATACAAATTACTGCAGTCATGTGAATAATTTTATGTCATAGCGTTTCTGCGGAATTTTCCACTTTTGTATCCTTCAGCATTATGTGTTTTTCAGGAGTCTCAGGTACCTGTGATACCATTGATACTCAAAGTATTAACATATCTAATCATAATATATAGCTAGCAATTGTTAATTAATCTTAATCACATACATATAATATCGGGAGATTTCTCGAAACTAATTTCTGATTATGAATATTTTTGAATGATTATCTGAAATGTAGAACATTTTCATTGGCACTCACCCCGGATATCCTTACTACATAAATTCTTCTATTTTCCCATTTATGCATTTGGATTTTCTCTCAGATAATTCGCATTTCCAACCGACTGTCTTTGTTTCAGATAGTAATGCTTATCATATCCAAGTATCCCAACTTCGTAAATCACCTCACAACATATCCTTTGTAATTCTCCCCTACACAAATTATATCTATAAAAGCCGATGATGGCAGTGGTAGAGCTCAGAGTTTCCACAAATTTCAATTACAATCGCTGCTTTGCAAAAATAAACCTGTTATTTCACTTAATTTGTGCTACAATCACACAAATTCAGTGCGAATTCGTCCAGAAGAAAATTTCCCACCAAATTCAACCTTCACTGATCGAATCTCAATTCAGCCTAGTTCGAAAATCCACTAAATACAATGATAGAAGAGAAAAAGATGTGGTAATATGGTAATTAAGAGAATTATTAGTTTACATAACTAGTAACTCGGATAATGCATAATGAATAATAGCACTTTCTTCAAGTTCAAGCTTCAAAGAGTGACAGTTACAAAGAGAGCAATTCATTTGGCAATCTCTTCCAAAAACAATCCAAGAAAACATTTCATTTTACACGTATCCCAAACCCCAACACTGAAGTATTAGGCCGTAGTTATCATTTGCCCTCAATTGGAAAGAATGTAAAACGGAGTTAAAATATACTTATTATAAATGGTATTATAAAAATGGGAAATGAATTAAAATAGTTCTGTTATGATAACACATGAACCAGGAAGCATATAAGTTGCTAATAAAGATGGATATTTGCTTTCTCATTTGATGAACTTTGCTATTTCTCACCTAACGCTCACTTTAACTGTTGAAGTCATTTTTCTCACTTTATTATCAATTCTCTCTGATTCATAGCATCGCTGTAATCATTTCTCTTATCACTTTACTTCATTTTCAACGTTTGATTTGTCATTAACACTGAAATTATCACTATTACTTTTCGTTATCACTTATCACTTTTATTACTTTTCCGTTTCTTTGTTTTTCGTTCTTTCTTCTTCTTCTTCCATTTCTTTCTCCTTCTTTTTCGCCTCTGCCTTTTCCTCCTTATCTTTTTCACGTCGCTGTACGTAATCAATTAGCATATTAGTCATCGGTATATGCAACATTGTTAAGCCAAATGATACGATCGTTCCGATAGCAAAGAAGATGAAGAATGGTGTAATGAAATTTCCAACACCAGTCTACAGATTTAAATTTCAAATCAAATTTAAGCTCAGTAATCTCTGAGAGAAGAAAAAGGTCACCGTGCGTTTTAATTAATCATGTTCTAATTAAGGAGTGACCAATAATTATCAAATTTGGAAGCTATTTGGAGAATAAGAAATGAAATAGTACTAACATAAGCATAGATGACATTCCGTGGTTCCAGAATGGTTGACATCGTTTCTGGATCTCGGGATCTCCCGCTCACACAATTTCACTGGCAAAACAATGAATTGTTTTGTGGAAATTGTAAATTTTATAAATCTCAGAAAACCTCACTTTCTACTTACTTTTTGCTAATTCCGACGAAAAAAATACATGTGAAGTCCTACTGTATTACAGAAGTATTTCACAATTTCCAAAAGCAAAAATCAGATCAATAGGAAGTTCACTATGATTTTATCATATTTGAACAATGAGGATGATAAGTCGGGAAATCCGAGAAATATGTAATGTCAATCACTACCATTGTACGTTACATGTCATTATTTGTAATCATTATATCTATATCATCGTATTGTAGGCTTCTTCCACAACCCCTTCTTACATCATTGATCTGCATTTCTATAATTTACCTTGGCACCAATAATTTGCCTACTTTGGCCCCATTCGCACCACATATTAGATCTCTTCATTCTCCTCAAAGGATTTAGCCTTGGCCGGTTGGGTGGTTCTTTTGGCTCCCTCCCAAACCCTCAAACGCTCTCTATCGCTCCTCCAAAACTATTGGCTCGACATTGGACTTCCTCAGCAGATAATGACAATATCCGTACAAAAGAACTTGCAAAGATGCCAATAGTGAGCGTTTGAATTTGTAATTCCCATAAAAACAGAAATTCGAAGTTGATAATTTTAGCCTATTCATTTAACGATTCCTCGCACACATATAACAATTTTTCATATTTCATATGACTTATTTCTTCGGTCGCTCCTCGTAGAATTCATGAAATAATTCGTATTTGATTTATGCTTCCAACTAGCTAAGATTTAGCTAAGTATTTAAACTCAAAGATGGCCTTTTTATATTCTTTCGTCTTCTTTTTTTATTCTAAATATCTCTCAGTGTCCTTTTACCCTTTATTTCTCGAAGTAAACTTTATCCTTTATCACAACTAACGAAAATTTTTTCTTTTCCATTTTCAAAGTTGATAAAGTTAGAATTTTATCAACTTTATTTTGTTAAGTTTTTGGAAATATAAATTCGAAAATTTATTGTTTAATCTAAATCGAATTGATAAATAATGCTTTAAAATGCATTTAAAAATAGATGCTCATTTGTTCAAAACACGCTAATAATAATAGAATTAAGTAATAATAGAAATTTCGAGAACACCCAAATTTCAAGCTTTGACTGAACTTGTAATGAAATGAAATGGAATAATTAATAAAAGTAGTTGATAATACATTTATTATAAATACTTTTTGTTATTTGAAAGTTATGCCATAAAATATGCACATTTGTCAATCTAAAATTTTTGCAAAGTTAATTCTTTATTGCTAATATTCATTAAGTCAAAATTTCAATATGAAGTTTTGATCGAATAATTACTTACTTTAGTCATCCCAGAAGTACTAGTCTCATGAACTGCTAAATATTCCGAATTACAAAAGAAATTATTCGCTCTTTGAATCGATATTTGTAGACTAAACTAATTGAATATGATTAGATCAAGCTTTTAAACGTACCACATAAAGCGATACGTTCAAGTGTTATCGCACAAATATTTTCCCATTTCTTTAAACATCAAAACGTATTATTATTTTAGTTACCATTGTATTACAGTTACAAATTGCATGGAAATATTTTCTCATCTTTCATATCAAAATGATGGGAATAGTATTAAAATCATGATTAAAGAAATGAAAAAGCGAAATTTGTATTTAAATATGCTAATTAATTAGCAAGAAATTCATTGAAAATAAATAATCAAATAAACAAAAATTCAGATAGAAATAAAAAAATTCATCAGAAAATACCAAAAAATGGAAAATTAGTAACATCCTAAAAGCAGTATTTTTCTCGTCTCCCGAATAATTATCATCTCAATCGATGAAATACAAACATTTCTGAATAAAGCGGATGAAAGCTTACAGCTTCTTCATCAGAAAAAACATTATTGAAAATGCAAATTTGAAATAGCATTTCAACATGTCGATAACAAACTTCACTCGTCTACTCGGGGATATCGTTAATTGCTCGATATATTTAGTTTAATGATGCTTATTATTGAGTTAGCATCAAAAATTAGCATATATTCCATTTATTCTAATTCATATGGCTAACACACTTTGATATAAATACTGTGGTTCTTAGTTTAGAATTATCCGTTATGCTTTGTGAGAGTCACTTCGATTTGTTACTGACAATTTATTGCTTCATGGTTCATGGGTCAATTTTGACTTTTCTACAGGTAGTTCGATTAAAGAACTTGTAGTAATCATTGCCTGTTCTCTCCTTTTGAAAACACTTCTAATATTGTCTGTTATACACTTCAGATAGTATGGTGCAGCTATTTTCAATTTCATTACTGAATTGGCTAAATTTTAATGTGAATATTAGTTATTGTCTTTATTGTCACAAAATGTTCTTATTGTTGCTACAATTTTCTCTTAATTCATTATCTGGAGCTTTATTTTCTGCTTAAATATTCAGTTTAAATTTCGTTAATGATTCCATTTCAAATTGTACAGATGAATCTGGTATTTATTACTTTAAATTCTTCAAATCCTTAAAAACACAGAAGTTCAATGCAAAAAAAGTTTGGAAAAAGGCGCTTAAAGTGGCGTTGAAGCGAAATAAGAAAAAATTTAATAAAAGAGAAAAAAAGAATAAGGAAGGAAATTTAAGTAACTTTTTATTCAGAATTTGCCTACTTTTCTTAAGCAAGTTTTTTAGAAATACTAAAAAAGTTGTACTTCTTTTTCTCCTTTCTTATCATTTTTACTCAGCCTTATCATTTTTATCATCTCTTTTGTCAATTACGGTTTTTGTGACACGCATATTTTTCATTTTCTTTTCTTTTTCTTTCTCTAATATATATATTATTGATTACAATAAAATTTTCATATTTTCAAAGAATAAGAATTTATCTGATGTTACTAACTTATTATTATGCCTATAATTGAAATATAATAATACAATTTACACATTTTGAACTATTTGATGAAGAAATACGAGTTCCTTTTCAGGTTAGATCCGTTGACACAACACAAAAAGAAGTATGTCTCACAGGTTGGACTAATATTCGATTTCCATAATCGGAAAATATCATTAAATCATTCTTATCTTGGAAACATTTATCGAAAGGATCCATTTGTTGTTTTTGTGTTTTGTTAGCCGGAATTAAGTCATAAACTATCACCAGAATTGAACAAAAATTTCTTGAAGATTTATTAAATTTACTTATTTTGTGATAAGATATAAATCGATTGTGTTCTTTATCACATCTCTCATTTATTTGTCATTTATTCCCTCCTCTCTTTCTCCTTCTCTTTCCTCTTTTATCATTCATCAAGAAGTTATCATTTGCAGTTAGCTTATTGATAGTTTCAACTTATCATGTTCATCGTTTCATTAAACTGTAACAGATACCGTATGGATGAGTAGGCTTAGAGAGAAATACAGTATGTAAGTAAACATACATTTAAAGTGATAAAAAGTAACAATCTGAAGAAAAGCTAAGGCAAGATCGGGACTTATCCGGAAACGAAAGCTTTATATCGTTTTGGTTACTTGCATCAGAATTCATTAAATTCTTCATGTGAAGTAGAATTGAACTACTTTATAAGCAACTGTCTGCTATTTTAAATTATTGCAGACAAAATGAATTCTCATTTCAAATTCATTCATTCACTTGTGGCATATTAAAATTAAAATAAATTTTCATTAATTTTTCTCGTTCCCAGCCAAACCAATAAGGTATTTCCTTCGAAAACTTATCAGAAATTTATTTTAAAAAATTTAATAAAATAGATTTTTAAAGAGAAAAAAATCTGGCAAATATAGCATCATAAATGGAAAGATTAAAAGAATGATACATGAGAAAGAAAGGTTAACTTAGTTATTACATTGACTTCAGATAACAACTTAAAATTTGAATTAATGATAAATAAAGTTGTCATTGAAGTCTCACATCAAAAATGACCTTTATTTTCCTTTAACTTTACAGATATCTATATCTTCTCCAGAACTCTCCTTTTTATCCTTTTTTGTCCTGCTTATTCGATATTTCTGAATTTGATATTATGCTTCCGAAATATCTTAATAAAGTTTTAAAATTAAGCTTGAAAAGAAGGACTTCAATGAAAACGAATTTTAAAAAAGTTTAAAGCAATTTACATTTGAATGTAAGGGTGGGTGCCAACAAGGATATTAAGAACCTGCATCCTTCAATCTTCCCCTTTTTCTTTTTCATCTGAATATTAAGATGTCTAGAAATCAATTTAAAATTCTTATCACATTTTTCCTCCTTACCTTTGCCTTTTACTTTTTAATCCATCTTCTTATCTTCGGTACTTTTTCATTAATGACTCATCTTTTGTTCAAAAATAATTTAAAATAATAGAGATTGCAATGAATTGCCTCTGTCATATTTAACTTTGACTTTAGTTTCATTCTTCATTCTACAGTATCATTAAATTCATTACATTTAAGACTTTTCGAGAGAAAAGGAAATAAAGCTGAAACTAACAGCAAGCAATAACAACAATAACAATTTAATCAATTGCTATTTAAATTTATTGTTTTGTTGCTTTGCTTATTCTCTTCCTTATCTTTTTACTTTGCTCTTATCCTTCTACTTTTCTACGCTTTTTTTCATGGTCTTTTATTTTTTCCTTTTTCGTTTTTCCTCCTTTTTTTAATTCTAGGAAGCAATTCATTCTCATTTTGTTTTCTCCAACAACATTACTTATCTGTCCTGAATTTTTATGCTATTCAATTTCATTTGCTCGTTATTTACTATACTTAACCGATTTCTCGTTTCTCTTTATTCAGAAAAAAAGGATATCAAAGATTACTTATTTTCTTGAATTTAAAAATGTATGAAAATAGTTGTAGCAAGTATTATGTAATCAGTAATCAGTAATTGGTACTTAGCTGAGATATTTTGAGATTCTCACTCGTTACCTTTCAAGCAGAATTAAAAGACTCTTGTAACTATTTTTACAAGTTAAATTAATGACATTTTCATTATTATCATTCACCCAAATGTGAAGTTTAATGGATCTTTGGTTAATTAAAGTTTGTTAAGTGACATTTTGGCTTCCTATTTAACTTGTTTCATTTCTTGGCTACTTTGGTTGCTGTATTATATTAATACACTTTTTCTTGCTATCCCAATATGTGATATTTAAGTGAATTTCTGTTTCTGTTTCTATCATCTTCTTTGATCTTTTACACTTTTGATTAACTTCCTCTATTTTACAGAGGTTTTAAATGCAAAACATAAATAGCTGATATAGGAAATTGAAATATTCCCTGAAAATTAGCTGTCGTGAAGTATTTGTTATTGTCTGGAAAAATAAAGATTGAAAATCTTTGTGGATCATAAATTCAGCAAATTTTTTTTTGATTCGTCCATCCATGAAATGATTGATATGAAATGAATATGAAATGCAACTAATTTCACAAAAAGAATGGAAACGATTTTTATGGACTAATAGTTCACCACCAGTCTACTTTGCTTAAATATATTAATTTATATAAATTTTACGAATTTACTGGTTATTAGGATCACTATACTTCAACGCTTAAATTGTTGTTAAGTGATAAATTAAACATTTGAATAAGGGTATCAAATAATTCTCCAGCATAAGCAATTGGATTTTCGTGGTATCGCTAATGAAATCACCGATGTCGTGTGGATAATTATTATCATAATTGATGGAATATCAAGCATTTCTGTGAACGAACGTAGAATAGCTGAATGAAATGAATTAGTAAGAAAGCTTTAAAAATAGTTTATTGTCTTTGGCTTATTGTTTTCCTCGAAAAGGGAAAAAACGCCTCAGGGCAACGATTTTTTTCATTTTCTTTTCTTCTTTTATTATTTTTTTTGATGAATTGTATTAAATGTTTTATATTTCATTCTTTTTCGTTTCTTTCAGTTAATATTGAATTTTCGTTGACAGGACAAAATTAGCATAGAAAAGCAAATTTACTTCATTTATCCAATCTTGTAAAAACATGCTGATCTTCATTATCACGTATCCCTGTGATAATATTATGAACGGATCAAGCATCGCATCTAAACTTCCTGTCAAATTTTCCGTTACAACGTATTATTATCCATAATCAGCGTGTTTTTAAAGAAATTTTTGTTTTAAAAAAAAAGTAAAAAGAGGGAGAAAGTAAAAATAGTAAAAAAAAAGTAAAAATTTTCAATATTTAAATAAAAAATTTATGGATAAAATTGTTTAATAGAGAAAGAAAAATTAAAATAAATTAAACTAAACAGTTAATTGTTCACTTGAAGAGAATAGCAAAATAGCTAAGGAACATTAGCATGTGAAACGACAAATTTAAAAGTGAAATTTCCAATTTCATCTCTCTTATAGAAAAATAAAATAGCAACTTTAGAAAATAAGCCCTAAAATATATTATATTTTCTATCCTTTTCTCTTTTCCTATTCATAAAGCATGCCTGACATGCGTGGAATTGATGTTTCTTGAAAAAAAGAACATTTTTCAAACATTCAACATTTCGCAACTTTGCGTGAAAACGTCAACGTCTTTATCGTCATCGCGTACACTGCAGACATCAACGTGAACGAAAAAGCAATAACGTGGTTTCAATTCTTCGATTTCTTCTTCACTTGTAAAAAGAATTTCTAAAATCTTGCAGAACTATAATAAACTTTTAATTACTTAGAAATTAAATCGCTATTTCGCAGAAAAGAAGAAAAAATCTAAATTAGATGTACGCTGATTTCATTCAAGAAAAACAAGAAATTTATTGCTAGTTGGAGGAAATAATAAAGCTGACTTGCATTTTCGGATACTAGAATTTATAAAAAAAAAGTTGAATTAGACAGCAAATTAAACTTAATTATATTTAGTAATATATTGCAGAAATTGTTAAAATTGTCTTGGAGTAATAAAAGCAATCTTTTTCAATTCACTTAATCATTTTGCTTGATTCTAGAATAAAATTTCTAAACTACGATCATGTGATGAGGCAATGACCATAAGTGAAGGTAGGCAAGCGCTAAGTTGCATAATTAATTCTGTATATATCTTAACATTTTCTGCGATAGCTGGATGCACTGATAATATTTTGATAATCCGCAGAAACTATCATTTCGAAGATTTCTGTAAAAATTATTGAATAAATTCATTTCCGATATTGCTGATTATTTTTCAAAGCGCGAAACTGAGAAAAGATAAATTTCATCTGTTTTCACAATTGTTGGAAAGACAAAGCACAATTTAATTTGCTCCAATAAATTATTACTTTTCAGATTTCTGTTCATTTTCGCACTCAT
Organism: Cruorifilaria tuberocauda; assembly: GCA_013365365.1. NCBI lineage: Eukaryota > Metazoa > Nematoda > Chromadorea > Rhabditida > Onchocercidae > Cruorifilaria > Cruorifilaria tuberocauda. Next base: position 43,602 of record JABVXU010000185.1, on the reverse strand, counting down.
TCATTGATTAGTTGATCAATCAACTGAAACACGCTGTTAATCATGCATGAATCTCTTTCTAATTTTATCAAAACTGTAGAAAGGTTTTTAATTTTCAAAAATTTAACTTATTCTCTCACTTCTACTTTTAATTTATTGAAAGGATTGAAAAATGAATAATTGGAAACTTTACCATCCATCACATTCTCGTTAACTTCATTGGTACGCAAAAAATTGGTATGACTTTTAATTAATCATGCATTGACATTTGAAATTTGGCTTAAACATAGATTTTGCTTGATTATTGAATGTAATATGATAATTTTGATTTTGAAGATTACACGCATTAAAAGTTGATGGACGAACTGTCTTTTTTTTCCTTTTCTTTTACCAAACAACTCTAAATCATGATAGACGTTCAAATAATAAACTTTAATCATAAATTAGTCAGTCATAATTTTGTAATTCTTTGGTTTAATTTTTGATTTAGCCTAAGTTATCGAAGGTCATTTATATAATTACTTTCGATAACTTACGCTAGCAAATGGACCCAGGAAAAATGAACTTGGAAGGATAGAAAACTTATTTGATAAATCGATCGCAAATATATGAATATGACAGAATTGTGAAGAGGAAAAGAATTCTGAAACCTGAAATTCTATCCGTTGAATGCTATATTTGTTATAAAAGAAGGAGATCAATCACATGTGATAAGAAAAATTGGATTACTAATCATAAAACGATTTCAAAAGTCTCAAACTTATCTCAGTTTATCTCCTTCACCTCTATCGTCCAGTCCATTGCATTTTCTGCAGTATATGATGTATAATCGTTTTTTAACTCGTAAATATCGCTTTGGGAATATGACGTACAGTTATACGCCAAATAGTTTGCGATACTTTCTTGCTAAATTACTGCTGTGACTTAGGTCAACGAGTTGACCCGAATAAGCTGCAAATATTATTTATCAAATAAGGCAATCATAATCATAATTAACAGAAATACTTTTCACGCACTTCTCTTTTTTCATCTCATACAACCTAAATTTCGCCTACATGGCCCGTTAAGAGTTACTACGTAATCCGTGAAACCCATTCATGCAATACACGCAATTGATCTGCGATGCTAAAATAAATCATCACAAATCATTAATTGTCTATTAATGTAGTCGAAGCATTGATTAATGTTAAATTATTTTAAAATTCGAACACTGTTGCAAATTATTCACTGAATCAATCATCAAAAACTGGCAAACAGAAGAATGTCAATCTTTATTTTTACCAATAAAGTATAATAACTAATTTTTAAAATGTAATTAAGTTAGTTTTTTGTTTTAATTTTAATCTAAATCTGAAGCTAAAGATTTCCTGCGTATTCGTATCTAAATGACTTTGTTGATATCATAATATCACTTTGTTGCTGAAAACTTTTTCCTGTCTTACTACATCAACTTTCAGCGCTTGAAGCCAAGTAATGAAAAGGAAAAGTGAGAGTAGAAACAATCGTACTATGCCAAGTTTTTGCGGCGAAATTCTGGCCTATCGAACTGATCGATGTCATGAAGTAGAATTCATTGTGTTTTATTGCTTGCAATAATGTCGGAGCGAAGTTGTAGAAGTACTTCCTTCCTCGAATTTCAGGCTTCTTTAAATTCCTACAAACTATTATTACTCTCACCACAATTATAATCCTCGGGGACAATTTTTTTCAAGCTCTCTTCTGATCAATTTACCAGCGAAGGAACAAATATTTAACATTTCGGCTGTTATAACACTCTTCCTTCTCAAATCTCAGTTAGCTAGGAGATCTTCGCATATTCCCTTACTAGCGAATACCACTCTTAGACGTTTTTGTTCAAGAATTCATTAGCAGAATTCATCGTTTAACAGAACTTTGTTTTCTTGATATGTTCTTCATCAATTAATTTCACAGCATATATTAAAAATGCGATATCAATTTTTCAATTACCTCATAATATTGATTGATAGGCAATATAGGGTGAACTTTTATGTGAAATTCACTTATCAATTTCCCACCTCCAGTCCTTCGACTCCGATTTGAATTTTATCTTGAAATTCTTATAAATTCGACAATAGAGTCTAGAGATTTCGTTGTTCAGAAAGTTGGAATCTGGCGAATAGAAAATTTGCTTATTTGCTTATTCGTTGACTTCATTATGAACAATTCATTGCAGATTCCCAAAAAGGACAAAACAATAAATTTTCAACAAAGATAAATTAGGAATAATTTTGGAAGGAATAGATAATATTTGAATTAGAGCTCAACGCATAAGCGATTTTAAAATCCATTAAATGATTCCTCATGAATCAAACCCTTCTGAATCTCCTTCTTTTTTGCTTCTTCATAGCTCACTTCTTTCACAACGTACCTTTTCAGTTAATTTGAACTTCCATTTCTCAACAGCCCTTTCAATTTTATTTTCTCAGATTAGTTATGTATTTGTAAAATGAAACTTCGGTTGGTTAATAGTGATAAAAGCCATTTTACAGTTAATTTAAAATTTATTGAAATAATTTCTGCTCATTTTTACTATTTCTAGCTTTCTCACTTGCTGCACTAAAGACAGTAAAAAAAATAAAGACAGAAAATGTCTAAAGAAGACAAGTAAATTTATAATTTCTAAGTTTCATCTATATTTAAGCAAGCAAAACGTCACTAAAACTTATCGAAATAAAGCTCATTTTTTCTGATTCGATAAGTGAAAGATATGATGAAATTATTTTAATAAACGAATTTACTATTATTATTATTATCCTTTCATTTGCATTTAATAAATAGGAAAGAAATTTTCATTCATTTGGTAAAGCTACTTTACATGCTTTGCTGAACCGGAATCAAATCCGTATGCTTCATTTCTGTCTTGTCACTTTCTTGTCGTGAAATTTCGCCGAAAAATTATTTGTTTACTTTTTCAAGTAGAAATTTCTTTTAGGAAGAAAACAAATTTTTTCGATGTTAGAAAAAAATTTCTAGTTTTATCCATGAAATTGGAAAGTTAAAACTAAATTTTGAGAAGATTCTTCCGTCTTCCATTTCTTCTATTCAGTTTGTCTTCGTATTTATTTATCCATATGCCAATAAAATTCGATGCAAATTTCAATTTAATTTCAGTCTTCGAAAGAAATCCTTGCTTTAATAATTGTTCAGATCTCTTGTCACACGCATTTATCTTTTGCTTTTAGAATAATTATGATGGATGAAGAGCTGACAGATATGAAAGGATTTTTGGAGGATAGGAGAAATATCGATAAGCCTTCGTGCAAAAAGGTATTACCGGTTAAAATATTTTATGCTAATTTAATCTCTGCATAATGTTGAAACTGAAATAAACTGAATATCATACACTCTTTTGCTGTAATGTTTAGTACTTGATGGATATAGCGACGAGAAAGCTTCTAAGCTTTCTAAATTTAGAATTCAGAATATTTCATCTCATAATCGCACTTTCAAATTACTTCTCAATGCTTGAGTTTCTCAAAGAAACAGACAACTATCAGGTGATTGCTCTGTAAAATCTGTCCAAATAATCCTTATTTCTAAGGTATCATTTACGGTTTAAATTAGACATAACTTTTGAAGCTAACAATGATTTCAGCAGAATACAAATATGCAAAAAATCATGATTTCACAGTATTACATTTCTCCAAAGACATATAAATCGATATTTTCCATACATATGTACCTATTAGTACACGCATTGATATAATTGATGAAATTTAAATCTAAATATGTATACATGATTTTTGCTAAATTACTGCTAGGCATTATCATTATTCTTTATTAGCACTTTTTACTTATAAGTTCTGAGTGATATCTCTGTGATAAGCTGATAAAATGATGGAAAATTGTTGGTATGAAAGCAATGATTGTATGATTTGTTTTAACCAAGCCAAGCATTGCAGTGGAAATCTTCTCTCTCATGTCTTTCTTGATTTATCCGCCAATCATTCGATTTTCCTCCAGAAAATTTCAGTTGTATGAATTCATTGAGAACTACAATTGATAATGTTATCAGATTTTATTATTACTTTCTAGCAAATAAAGTAATTCACAAATTTAAGTGAAATTTTTCTAATAAGCTATTTCAGGTAAACAATAAGACAGTCTGCTCGAAGTCATTTGATTTTCACATATCTAATAGAGAAATACAAAATGACAATATAGCATTTCATCAGTTCAAAGAAAAATAATAATGAAAATAACACACTGATGGTATTTTCTCTGAATCATAATGTTTACTTAAGAAATTGAGGCAGCTTGAATTTAAAACTTGATAAGCTAATCGATGATCCATTCCTCCATGTTCGATACCTTTGAAACTCTCATCAAAGCTTATACTTCCGACAATTTTTAGTATGTGAAACTTGTTTTACCACATATTATACTGGTTGCTGTAGTATGTTTATATTCGATAGTTGGAGCGTGGGTTTTCTACAGCCTCGAGTCACCCCATGAAGATAAGGTTCGATTCAGAATATTTCATTTTTAAAATTGATTCTGAAAGAATGCAATGAAATTATAACGGGTTCTTTAAGCTATAAAACTTTAAATAAATATTCCAATATTTAGAGTATCTGATTTTGCAACTTTTTTTATTATAGCTGAAGAAAATTGGCATAGAAAAGATTGACAAATTACGCAAAGAATTAATTGAAGCTTTGTGGATGAAGCGAGAAGAGCTAAAAAAGACCGAAATGAATAGTTGGGCTCGCGTAACCGACTTGAAACTTCAAACTTTCAATGAATATTTGTACAGAGCCTTCAAGGAATATTATGTTAGGCAAGTGATACTACATTAATCCAGTAATGCCACCTAAATTTAACTTTCCAGGAATAGTTTTGAACAAAATTAAAGTATCATGAAGTGATTTCAAAAGAAGAGACAAGAAAGTTAATTGCAGATATGCAGATATTCGCGTTTTGAGAATGAATATCGATAAACGCAGTAATAATACCAAATTGAGAAGGTATAGCTATATTTGGTTCCTTGATTTTTCGGACTATCAAAATGCTATAATTTGGAAGCTTGAAAATTATCTGGCTGAAGCTAGTAATACAAAATCAATCCAGAGTGTGTATGGTGAATAAGCTGTAATTAAGAGGGATAGCAATATTAGTTATTTTATTGATATAGCTGTAATAAATATTATTTAAAAGAACGGTTCAGCAAACAGTTGAAAAATAGGAAAAAAAGTCAAGCGAATAACTTTAAAGAATTCAATTTAAAATTTGATATGATTAAAGTGCAAAGGTAAACTCTTTTTTAGGAGGAAATCAAAACATCGACCAAAATTGATTAGAAGCAAAAAATTGTGGACGGCAAGTAGCGCTATATTTTTTGCAGCAACAACTATGGCAACAATAGGTAAGTTTCCCTGTCATCCATAAAATCATTACTCCTTTTTTATTTGCATGATTATAGGTCAATTACATCCTTCTATCTCTCAAATTGTACTTTATAATGAAAAATGCTCATTGATAAATTCTGATTCTTCGCTGATATCGTTATTTTCTTGATTTAATACTTAACAATAAGCAATGCTGCATCCTTTTACTTCTGCCTTCTAATCAACAACTTTCCTAAAAATAAAAAATTTGATATTTCTTGCGTTAACTTCCTTCTAGGCTACGGTAATATTGTGCCAGTAACATCGTATGGACGGATTGCTTGCGTTATATTTTCCTTATTTGGAGTACCAATGGCCATTATAACGATTGGTGACCTCGGGAAGTTTTTATCGGAATGTACAATATGGCTTTATAGTAAGATGAAGAAATCTCGATGCTCGATGAAACGTTATTTCATCAATTTAAAATTGAAAACTGCTCGTTTGTTTCTTTTTCATTTCATTACTTACCTATCCTTTTTTTATGTCAAATTCAGAATTTCAATCTACATTTGCCGAAATTCCACCTTTCATTCACATTTTTGATTAACATATTGAAATTTAATCATTGGATTTCTATCAATCTTTTAAAATACAATATTTTTTCGCCTGGCATAATATTCAGGTTTTTTTTCTTTTCTCTTTTGCAAAAAGAATATATAAAATTTGATCACAGTATTGCTGCAAAATACTTGCACATATGAATTGAATAGGCAGCGATTTATCACTTCAAATATATATTATTTATAATAATATAGCATCTTCGTAGCATATCATACCATATATCACTGGAATTGTATTGCATATCATTTATATCTTATCATAATATATCAATTTCATTGACAGAAAATCCAATCAAGATTGAAATTGAACTAAAATTAAGAATTTTTCGGCAATGACGATAAAACTGTCGAACTTGTAGGATTGTTTATTACAGCATAACTTTTCCTTTCTTCATTTTTGCATACTTTTAGATAATCCAGAATTGAGGTCAACGGAAAAATCTAATGAACCAATGAAGCAATTATTAAGTTTGGAAGACTCATTGGATAAAGCGGCAGTGCCTTTAGTCTTAGTTCTTCTTATACTTTTTGTTAGTTCTCAAAAATTTCATTTTTAATGAAATGTTAATCCATTTCAGATATCGTAACCCTTTACTTTTTCTTTCACTTCTTTTGTTCTGAATTCTGAATGATCGGAATTCGAAGGAACCAATAAATTAAGATACTAGAACAGTGAATTGCTAATATTACTGATTAAAGTGAAAGCTAAATAATATGTTTAATAATTATTTAATGAGAAACTTGCAATATATACACAATAACTGTATTACTGTAAATCTGAAACCAAATGTGTGATTCATTCTTATCAACGGCTGATTTTCTATTGTTTTTCAGTTCTACATTGCCTTAGGTGGTCTTTTATTTGCTTGGTTTGAACCATGGAGTTATACAGACGCATTTTATTTTTGTAAGCATAATTCTTTCAATTTCGATTATCCGTTCTAATTTTGCATCGAAGTTGAACGTACTGTGATAGAAATAACGTTCATTATTCAAATAATGATTCAGAGAAATACACATTTATGATTAAAATATATATTTGGGCTTATTTTATGCATTTCTTATTTTAGCTAACACCATGAAATTAATTGCTGCACAAGCAAGCTATTAAATTGGTGTAGAAATCATAGTAAAGATATGTGATTAATTGGAAGATAAGTTGTATAATTGATTTCTTTTTCTTTTAGGCTTCGTTTCGCTAACTACAATTGGATTTGGTGATCTTGTGCCTGAAAGTCAAGAGTATGTTTCCTCTATTTAGAATGAAACCTCACAGTAATTAATATCAATGAATTAATTTGCGAGATTAGACTTAAATGTTTAATATGATTTTCAAATGAAAATATTTTGGGAAGAAAAAAAGTTTTGATGAAAGTTCGAGCCCTCTCTGCTAATTTGTTTTCAGAGAATAAAAATAATAGTTTTCAAGGAATTTTTTTGATTCAAAAAAACTCATGTATCCATGTATGAATTTTTCCAATATAAAGTTCAGAAGATGCGCATATGAAGTAATATCAAGGAGAATTTATCCTAAGCTAAGAATCTTTCATCAGACAGATTCTGATTTAAAGAAGCAACCCAAAAGACTGAAGAGAAATGAGGAATTTCTCATAGCATTCATTTGAAGGTACGTGCTGCTCATGTTGATATATCTCGGATTCGGCCTTGCTATGACAACAATGTGCATCGATTTGGTTGGTATTCAATACATCCAAAAGATCCATTATTTTGGCAGGAAATTCCGTGGTACCGATATATCGCAATTGCTGAAGCGAAGACATCTGATTGAACATGGGCTAACGATTAATCAGAGGGATGAATTCTTAAAACTATACCTCATGAAACTTCAGGAAGCGGGGTAATTATTGTTATCAGGAAGAGATGCTCTGTATCGAGTTTACAAAAAATACTTGATATGAGAGAAAAAAACTGAAGCTTCAATTGCTAATGCTATACTTATACAGTTTTTGAAACAATTATATAAATGTTTTCCCTTGCTATTATTCGATATTAATTTTGCAATTTCAAGAATCGTGCCGATAGAAGAATCAATATGGAATTTGTGCAATAGTACACCAACGATATCTACTCCAACCAATTATAATATCAGTGGTGATAACAGGGATAGTAGTTTACAGAGGTATAAATAATTTTATGCATTGGAAAGAGGAATTAAAAATATGATTAATTTAAATTTAATTATTATTATTACTTGCCTTTTCGCCGTTTTTTTTCGCTCATAAATCATTGATTAATAAATTTCTATGATAAAAGTAATCAGACCTCTTTTAATTAAAAGTACTTAGGACGAGAAAACGTCTCAGCAAATATTTCATTAAGATAATTATAATGCCCTTCAAAGAGGTTCGAAACTTTGAAATAAAACTGACAAACTGAAAACCTAATTGTAAGTTTTTCATCAAAAAGATTTGCGATAAATAAAATAAACAGGATTCTGGATTAATTAAGGTGATAATTTTATTTGTAATCTTGAGCTTACTACTAATAATTTCGCTAAAATGAAAATAATTTTTGAAGTAGAAATCTTATTGAAAATAGAAAAGCTTATTATTTTCAGGGAAGAAGTACGTAAGGTTTCCTCTACTGAATATCCAACAGTTACATTCCACGCAACTCCAATTCTGCCATCCTCCTCAAGATCTCTGTAATTTTTCCAAGCTCTTATTTTAATATTCATCGATTAAAATTTTATTTTAGTACTTTCTAATATAATATGACATTCAAATTACACTAATTTGAATGTCACATAATTTTGCACTGTACGCTCAATCGTTTAGCAATAATTATTTTCATTGGATATAAACCATTTTAATCTATTTTTCTTTTCAAATATTACGATTTCTTTTAGATTTAAATATTTTGATTACTTTTTCTTCGCTCATTTCTTTACAGTGTATTTTACGACGAAAATCAATCTCCCAATAAATCGAATCTGAATCAAACAGCTGGTCAACTCCTTTTTTCTCTTCATATCAGAAAAAATATTTACATCACTGATTTTCTTTTTCCGTTAAGAATTCATTTTAGAATTTCATTAATTCAACTTTATTCATATGATAGAGAAAAATTCCATTCATTCTATCAAAATTCATCTTTCTTTTATCAACCGTTCTTTAGTACCGGAAAAACCGAGAAGTTCTTCAAATTGTTCATCTATTCAGTCAGAATTACCAACAACAGAATCACCGAAAAGTCGCAAGCTACCGTTTCCAGATGAGCCAATCTCTGCGACTTCGTCATCCGAACAATTACCCAATTCAAAATTAATCCGTAAATTACTTTGCATATCTATTTCTCATAGTGTATTTACAGCGCATTTAGCTATTTCAGAGAATAGTAGGCTGAAGTAGTCACTTATTCATTTGCTTATTTCATTAATTTAATTTCATTCAACTTCTTAACTCCTTATTAGATTATCAATTCCAAACTCTAGTGGATGTTTGGGATGTTATATGTGTTAAGAAGTTATAAGGATGGATTTCTAGCATCTAATTCTTCGATTCTTGCAACAGAAAAACCGTCACAATCACCGACGCTGTCGCAACAGCAATTACCGGAGACGAAGTCGTCGCCAATATCCGTTGCATCTGAATCGTCCTCAAGCAGCGTATTATTTTTAAAATATTTGAAGATTGCTTCATTACATATATACTTAATCTTTCAATGATCCATTCCTTAAGATATTGTTATTTGAGACAACGGTTTAATTTATTTACGAATCATTTCTCGACGACAGACTGCGTTTAGATTACGATGCTTTTCATGTTTATTGCTCAACTGACCTTCTCTCAGTTTCCACTCTTTTATAGCTTATTGGATTAGCTTGTATAATGGAATGGGATTCATATACGGAAGTGCCGAATGAAGCAAAGAAATCTTTCTTAAGGCGAGTTACTTATCCGTAAAAAATCATATAGTAATTAACATTTATTGTTTAAATAAATTGATGTTCACTTCGTAATTTTCAACTGTTAAAGATAATTCAAAAGCTTTGAAATATTAAAAAATTTTTTTAATTCTTGTTTTGAAATATATCTATACTTTTCTTTGTTTGAATCAGAGAAAAAAGCTGAAAATTTTGTTAGGCCAGAGAAAAGAGCCACAGAAATGTTCCTTAACGATTCGTTGATGGCCATACATGATAATGAAGACTATCTAGACGAGCATGAAGAAATTGTTAGGTATCCGTTTAAAAATTTTTTACACGTTTCAATGATAGTTTCATCACTCATAGATTTTAATTCAAAAAATAATAAAAACGTTATACTGATATTAATTTATTCTGAACATTTGATTTAGCTTTTCACAATTACTTTCTTATCGTAATGCAAATATTTTCCTTAGAAAAAGTGCTAAGTGAATGTCACGTACTATCCGTGTCTGTCTGTTCACATCTGTCCAAACAGCACGTCATGCCGATTTCTTTTTATGTTGAAAGCACATTTTCAGGCGTATACTTCCCGATATTATCAAGTCAGTGTTCTCTTTTCTTTTATAGCAGTGAATTGTCCTGTTCTCTTGAATGTAATTAATGAGGAACTTTATTTTTAAGCATAAATAATACTATTTTTCATAGAATAAGAAAGCCAAAGGAACGTATCAATCCAGCTTTTATGCAAGAGGAAGAATCTCAAAAAACTTTTCTTTCTCTCCAAGAAATGAACTAACTTACATTCTATTTCCATAACTTTGGAGTAATTTTAAAAGAAAAAATAGTGCAGATTTTCTTCCGGAAAACATCAAACGAACAGTTGAAAAATGAAGGAAATTTTCTCAAAGCTTATCTTTGCAATGTTTAATTAATAATTTTGAAAAAATTAATTCAAATAAAAAAATAATTTTATATATATTATTTATCAGTAGTAGAGGTGAATTTTTTGTCAAGCTACCTTTCTCACATTTTCCTTTATAATGATAGCATGTTATCAGCCTGACGTTCGTTTCATTGTTTTAGAACTATCAGTTATTTAGTGCATCTTTGCAAATTATTCGATAATTCATTTTCCTCTTTCTTTGCCCAATTGCATTTTCGTCTTAAGTATTTTGGTGTACTCTTGGAATTCTTGGGATTTAGGCTATTTTGAAAATCTATACTTTTGCAGTTAGCAATTATGCTTCTTATTTTCAGTTAATTTTAACTCTCTTAACTTTCAGTTCTGCAGGTTGCAGTTCAAATGCAGAGAACAAATATTGAAGTTTCTTTTAATTTCTGATTTAATCAAATTCATTGCTCAATTATTTCCTCTATAATTTTCAAAGCTTGCTTCATTCCCAATTAACGAATAATGATCAATATCGAAATTATTTAATCTTAAAATAATTAAAATGAAACGGTACTTCTCGGGATTTACAAAAAGATGTTTGTACTAAACTTTGTGATGGAATCTTTTTTCTAATGCACGACAGTTTGCTTGAATTCTTGAATTTTTCTATTTATGATGAGCGAAATCTGACATACTTTAATGTGCTTCATCACGGCCTTCTTCTGTTTCACTTCTTGCAGTACAAACAGAAGGAAAGGTTTTCACCCTTTTTTGCTTCCTTTTTTGCACGAATTAGAATATTTTTAATTTTTAAGTCGATTCCACCATAAATGGTTCAAGCTCTTTTTGCTCAGAAAATAGAATCAGAAGAGATAACGTTTAAAGCTCAAAGTTCTGAATTATTCAGAGTAGGCATTTGCAAATTTGTCTTTCAAATTGGAATTTGATTTTAAAGTGGCATATTGTTTTCAGCGAAAAATATGGATCTGTTTCGAAATCATCACAATCATCGTCATCAACATTATCACTTACCAGTAGTAGCATGCAAATCATACGACCCTCTAAACTTAATCTAGACACTTGTAAATTAGTAGAACTAACTAGTACCATATCTAAGGTACTACCTAAACAGGATGATCAACAACCAATTATGTATTACCAAAATATCCCAATTCATAGTCTACATCAAAAGACGGTACAGACGGAAAACGTGTTGCAAAATCTGTTTGATACTCCGGAATCTATCGTTAGTCATCAACTACCACCAGAAGTAGTTGATGATAATTATTGTTTTGTGGTCGATGGCGAAACCATTGGATCAGAAGCAATGTTGCGCGATGATATGCATTGGAGTCATACCAGTCGATCAACGCAGTACTTTTATTCTAATGATTTACGTAGTTTTTATCGGGTCAATTGTATTAAAGCTAAAGGAAAAATCATTGCCGTGAAGATAATCGGTTCTCAACTACAAGCATTCAGTGCATTACAATCAGCCCGATCCACTCCGATAATCCAATCGCGGTTAATTGGTTCTATATCATCCCGCTCGATATCTTCCATTAGTGGTCTAGGTCATGATCCGATACCGCTAATAAAGGTGTACGTCGTTACACGAATTTATAGTTTCTGGAAAACGTGTCCATCGTTTCGTCGTATTGTCACGTTTCTCGATCGATTGAATGAAAATGAAGTGGAGAATATTCATTTCCAAAAACGGATATTTGTGCAGTACATTTGGCGCAATACGAAAGATACGGATAAAGAGCATGTGAAGGACGAATATAATCGAGATCGTGGAAGACTTAGAACTAAAACTAGCAAGACATCAACAAAGCATGCCTTCAACTAATTTTTTCTTTTGAAAGAAAAGAGAAAAGGAGGGGAAGGCGATAAATACTTCAATGATTCCATGATGCTAAAATTGGTGATATGAATGAACGCTTCAAACTGACAACAGAAATATTTCAAAGAATAAAATAAATCACTTATTCGAAAATAGATGCTGATATCACAACCGGATAGTCGAAGGAGGGAATCCTTCGTTTATCATTCACTTATCTTTTTTGATGATGTCTCCTCTCTACAGGTGAGATCTGAAATATTCTAATGACTCATTTTTATTTTTGCAAGAGAAATTTGCTCAATATGAAATGGTTGATTTTGACTATTAAAACTGCTAAATTAATTGTAATTTAATGATATGCATTCAGAATATGAGGTTATAGGAATGTGATAATTTGAAATTTGGCTATTTATTGGTAATCAATCAATGAATACTATTTCTTAGTATTATTCATATAAGCCGAGATCATCTACATTTTTTAATTTACTCTGTATCAGTGCTCAAATAACAATAGTTTGGTTTTGTATGCAGAACTGTCGAATGCCGCATTTAATAAATGATGTATTATAAGTAATAATTCTTACACGACTTCATTTTAGGTTGTAAATATTGGCTGGAACGTTTGTTTAAAAAACTTTCATAATATCACTAAAAACGTTTGCAACTTAGATATTTTGGTGAAAGAATGAAGTGAAATTTTAGACAAAAAAGTGGAATTGGATACCAGAAAGTACTTTTAGTATGAAATAAGCGAAGTAACACATTTACTCACAAATAGTTCGCCTGTCATATTTACGAGTTAATTTAATTCCTTTTCCACATATTCCAATATTCAAAAGTAGTTTTTAATCGATTAAAATTTAAATGAATTATCTACCATTGTTAAATAATTTTAGGTATACGTATACGTAATAACATCGTTTAAGATAATACAAGAACCTCATTTAACATTTTCAATATTTCTCTTTTAACCTTTGCCTAAGAAATGATTTGATCATGAAACACCAAGTCATTTGAAGGTAAAGGTATTTATCAGTCAATATATGTATTATTAAACCATCTTTTTGATAGCTGATGGTTATTCGTACAAATTTAAATACTTAAATACATTTTGAAAAAGAAAAGATTGATAGAGATGCAGAAAAAAGAAAATAACCTCAATTTTCTTGATTTTTAAAACTGTGCAGAAGATATATTATGTTTTATATTCAGCGAGCATATTGTGTTCAATAAGAATTTCATATTTCTACAAATTTAAATATGAAGTTTAAAGCGTTTTTTGAAAGAAGAGAAGTTAACCAATACTGCAAGATAGCTTTCATAATTAATTTAAGCTTAGCAGTTTCTTTTTCAAAGCTCTTTTCAACATTTTGCATTTTGCACTCTTTTTTTCAAAAAAGAGAGAGAAAATGACTTAAGTTTAGTAAAGATTTATTTAAATTCTATTGGTAGGCTTTAGAAACATTTCAAAGCAAGCTGTTTTGTTGCTCATGGGATTTTATGCAACTAAAATTCCATGACAGATTTCTTTATTTTACTGCCAACTAAATTGGTCAATAATCATATAGCTGCGAGTATGTATTAAATTTAATTTTGATGTATAAACCAAAAATCATCGCAATTTAGGGCTCAAGCAAAGTACATCATTCATTGTGATAGTATCAGCAGCGATTCAAGCCATTCTTCCGTTACATTCCCGATGGAAGTTGATGAAGCGGGAATGTCATGGCATGAAACAGACTCAAATTCAGGTATCTTTAAATTTATCGCTTCTTTTTCAAGTAATTATTACCTGCTTATAAAAATGTATATTGATTACAGGAAAGTTTGCAAGAGATCAATCTTATAACCATAACCATAAAGTAAAATTTAATCCTTAAGAAATTTTAAATGAGTTGCGAATCATGATGTCCTTTTATCGATCCACAAAAATATTCATTTTATTAATAAAGAATTGAAATATAGAGTAATTATTAAATATGGGTAATAATAATAATAAGAAAAACAATGACTTATTCCAAATGGTATTAGATTTGGAAAACGATGTGATACACGGTGATTCAACAATATTCTCAACCGAAAATACGGCTTTGGATACACGTACGACACTGCAAAGTGCATTAAACTGTCCCTTCGAATATATTAGCAAAGTTGGTAACATTTTGTTTTTTAAATAATCAGAGAAAATTTGTATACTCAAACTAATCCAAAAATAAATTGTTTTCTTCTTCAGGATGTTTTTTTAATTGGAAAACAGAATAAAATTTAGAAAGACATACTGTTTTTGTAATGCTAACTAATTTCTATTCATGTTATGAATCCATTTTTTGATTTAATTAAGGTATTTATTCATTTCCAATATATTCAACAACATCCCTTCAATTTTTATTCAACTAAAAAATTGAAAATTTTTCATTATTATACCATTTTTCATTTCTTTTATTTTTACTCACAATTTACACCTGCTTATTTTATTTCAGCAACCACCATTATTGGCTATGAGAAATTATTGTTTTGTAATTAACGGTGATTTGGTTGATGTTGAGCAAATCATTGAAAATTCGAAATTCTGGTGGAAACAAACAAGCTCAAGAGTTCGCTATTATTTATCGGAGGGTCCGAAAACATTTTATGAAGTATATTTGAATTAATTAAATCAATTAAACTATGGTTATTATTATTATTATTATTACGAAATCGAGGAGACATTTTGTTTGAAATATCAGTAAATTTTCCAAATTGATTTAAATTCATTCAGGTTGATGCACTGCTCTGCCGTGGTCAATTGCGTTGTGCGTACGTACGGGGAAGTTCGGCAGTTAACAATGCACCAATTCCGTTGGAACAGATATTCCGGTTCACATGCGTTTTTCTTCTTTCCTCGTTTAATCGAATTTCTTAGAAAACATATTTGTGAAAAAATTTGCTCATTAAATAAATTAGAGTAAAAGATTTTAAACTTAAAAATTGATTACAATAGAGATAATTTTTGTTAAATATTATTATGGAACTGTTAGACATGATACTTTCGCTTTTAATTAACCTCAATTAGATGCGAAAATTCCATCATTTTTATTTCTTTTGTTTTTATTAAAAAGCGCAAATTTGGCAAAAAATAGCCAATTAATGCCCTTAGATAATTTATTTTATTAATTAATACAAAAGTTCCAATTCAAAACCAAAAAGGATCATCATTTTTAATATTTTTTAACGCAATATTTGTAATTATTATTGATTAATTATGGAATACTGAACTTGTAATTAATTTTAGAGTATCTCGAATATATAGCCATTGGAGGACATGCGTCAGTTTTCATCGAATTATAAGTTGCATTAGTCCAGTTACTGAAAGTAAGGCACTTTTGATTTTACATTAAGTGACGGTTATAGTTGTAAAATTTCATCTTAGCTGCTTCTTTTTCATCTTAAAGATATCTCTCCTTTTCAAATTTTTTTACAAAAATTATATAAAATTTTCCTTTGTTGAAAAATTATATTGAAAAAATCTTAATTGTTCTGCTTTATAGAATAGTTGCTTTAATTGTAATTTAAACCTTTAATATTTAAACAGTTAGTCCAATTTCAGATGCAACCGAAGTTTACGGTTTCCAAAAACGAATTTTTGTGCAATACTTGTGGAGAACGGAGAAAGTTTGTCATTCTATGTTTAGCATTGGAAGCGTTCAATATTCAGGAAATACTAATAATCTCACTTTATATCTCTAAAGAGAAAAGAATTTTCACAGGAAAACGAATATTAAATCTATAAAAAGATTTCGAACTTGGCGGTACAAGTAAATAATTTGATAAATGAAATAGACGAAAAGTTAAATATTATTTTTATAATTCTGCAATTCAAACCAAAATTTTGTTTTCCTTTAATTTTAACTTCAACAGTTCTTTTTACTTAGTTTATTGCAGCGAGAAGAAAAACGACGTGTAGCGCAAGAATATCAAATAAGTAAGACGCAAATATCATCTACACAGAGGAATGATCGATTGAGAAAATCATCATTAGTAATAATACCTGTAAGTTTCGTTAATTTTCACTGTTTAATTAAAATTGATTAATCCTATAAATAAGTGTATTAAGTAAATCATTTATTTTGCGCTATATTTAATGAAATCATTTCATCTTTATGTTCGATGTTATTCTTAATAAAGAAATTTCTATATTGTTTGAATTTACTTCTTATTTTTGGTTTGTTATTTTCACACCTGAGCGAGGCAAAATTCAAAAAGCAATATATCTTTGCTATTTTTCATCTGATCAAAATTATAAGTCTCGAAATGATATCTGATAGGACCTCATCCAACAAATTTTATTCTTCGTAGAACTCGATATATTCCATAAATCTTATTTACATAATAAGAGAGAAGGTAGTAAGTTCGGGATGATTTTCTGGATCGGAAAACAGCAGGTTTTGATTATCTTCCATAAAATTATCCTGGTTATTTACAGTTTAAGCTAATTATTCGTTCAGTTTGAAATTCTGCATTTTTCTGGTCTCGCTTTTCCGACACTGTCTTTTAGCAATTTAGAACGAATTTTTTTCAATTTTAATTTATTGTATTACATTAAATTACAAATGAAATTATCTTACAGCTTCATTAAATTCATTAAACAGAAAGAAATAATTATGAATATAAAGTTCTGTTTCTGGAACCAATTTTTCATTTTTTAATTATCTATTAAATTAGCCAAATTTAAAGGATGGATCGCCTTCATCCATGCATTCGATTTACAACTCGACGGCTGTCAGAATGGCATCAAACTACTATCATCTATCACATATTTCACATGCTAAGGCAAATTATCAGAAAGAACAGATCTTGAAAACAGACGAATTACTCAATCGACGTTATTCTTTAATACCTCAGCCGCAGAATTCTAGAAGTAGAAATGCGCATAAAACTACCCAAGCTTTCAAGATTACTCTTCCTGAACCGGTTGATAATAATCGACGAATATCACTGCTTGATTTGCGGGAGCAATTTAAAAAGCATCAACAAAAATCCAAAAGAGAAAAACTTCCTCGTACAATTAATCGTTAACAGTGGCATAATTGTTGTTGGACTTATTTCGTTAGAGGCCTTAAGCGATAGATAATGTCATTTTGCGCTAAAAATGCTTGATTATGATAATTAACTTTTATATGAATAAAAAGTCTCTTCGTCCCTTGATAAACTTTTGGGATCATTAAGTGAATATATTGATAAAATATGCTTATTGGTGTATAGATTATACTATTTGTTGTTTCATTTTGTAACGTTTGTAAAAATTTCTAAATTTTCACGCAAATTTACCTTAAATAGTTTATTATACTACCTTATATTACCTTACACAGTTATTATTAGATAGATTCGATTAGTTATTAGAATTTTATACGAATTTTTTCTTACCTCAACCAAAATTAAGTCACTGTCGAATGATTTGACAATGGTTTAATTACATTTAATGCAAATATATGGTTATACTATATAAATACTGTTAATAATTATGAAATTATCAGTAAAATAGGGTTTATTATTTTCCAATAGTAATTTTTAGCTAAAATATTTTATTTATAAATCAAATTTGTTTAAACATGTGAAAAATTCACAATATGCGAAATTACGAGTGAGAATTATTGTAAGGAATTGAAATATCTGTAATTCCAAAAACATCTGCGATAAATTTCAGAAGACAACTGAATGTTACATTACTTTGCGTTTAAATTTTCGGTATTTTCTTATTTTGCTATTGAATTCGATTTTGCCAAAACGTATGAGGAAACAAAATTTTCTAAATAATTCATTTTGAATTACAAAAAAATTAAAATTCAAATGTCTAGATTTATATTATCTGCTCAAATATCAACCTTAGTTTTTGTATTTGAAAATTTTCATTAAGGTTTTTACTGAATTAACTAACATTTCCGTCTAGCATTCATTTTAATTTTATGCACTTGATATAACGCGGAATTTTTCAATTATAAAATAATAATGATTGAAAAGAATCTGAATTATATATAAAATTTTTTTTAATGATTTTTCCTAACTTTTTGTACATATTTCTCTAATTAATCAGTCATCCTAAGCTATGACTTATAGCAGCAACGACTGATCGTAATAATAATACTAATAGAAACATAAGAAATGCGACTAAATTATTTAATATCCTTCAGAAACTCATCTCCATCTTTCAAAAAATTTGATGTTGAATGCATAGTTACTTTTTCATTATTAAAAGTAAACAAACTAATGAAATATTTAAAAGTCAGAATAAATGGAAGTATAGAACGTGACACCTGGTATTTTTGGGGAGGTTAGAATTCAAAATTGATATAAATATAAAATGCAATACCTAAAATTTTTGAAATGAACGACTTATTTATTTTAAGTTTCCCTCATTACGCATATTTTGGTTATAGATGAGACGGAGAGCTATATTATATTCGTTTCTTAAAATTTTCTGAATTGTCACTTTTATATTAAATAAAGCACGGATATTCAAAGAAACCATTTTAAACCAGAAACAATCTATAAAATATGAACAAGTAATTCACAAGCCTATCACCCTGTTTTGCTAAAAAATTAAGTATTACCCATCATATGAAATGCATTTAATCTAATCAATATAATCAATCGGCAGAATCCAATCAATTTCATGTAGAGAAATTGGATTAACCATTTAAGAAATTGATTTAGATAACAGTTCAATGTATCTTTTTTATTGTAGAAGAGAAGTCCTCAATATATTTCCATATACGGTTATATTGCTTCAAAAATGATAGAGATCTTTCTCTCTCCTCTGTTTTTGTTCTTCAGTTTTTATCGTTATTTAACTAGTAATCTCTATACAATTAAATTAAGTTGGTTATAGTTTGAAAATTTAAACATATGCAAATTTCATTCCAATGTCCCAAAATTGTGAATCGATCAAAAAGTTAAAGAACAAAATTTCTTCAAATTGAAAGATAAATACGTTACAGAATATTTTAAAAGTTACCAAAAGACATGACAAATTGATCAAATATCACTGAAAGCGCAATATTGTGGTTAACAACTTTAAATCTGAGTGGAACTTTCACTTCATACATTTGACGCCATCAATGTCACTAAGGGCGATACGGCGCGTCCAACAGCCAATTCCATATAAAAATAATCCCGATCGACTATAAAAACACATGTTGCCGGAGTTGATTAAAAAAAGCAAAAAGTACTAATGTCGCTTGTTACTGCTAATTTTATTTCATAATAATTTCACTACCGGTGCTATATATATATATATATTATTAATTCAAAATAAATGGAAAAACTCACAAGGTTCATTCATTAGGGCATCACTTAATAGCTCTGATTCTGCCCTCAGAAAAGAAGACAAAAAAAGGCGACGACGAATGTCGGACAAAGCTCGAAATGTTTTCAACAATACACCTGTTACTGCTGTGCTCGAAAAAATACCCCACTGGTGCAAAACCTAAATTAAACAAAATTCGCAAGACTTAGAGATACCAAAAATGCTCAACTAATGTTTTCATGTGACTTGGCAAGAATAAGAGCATTTATTAGATCTTGAGCTGATGAGCATCCTATTCTCGTGAAAAATTGTATGATGCAAACCAAAATCATCTCGTTATTTGATATCTATAGCGAAAGATTTAATATTCAAAAACATTATTATTAGGTATTTATATATGTATAAACGGATGCGTGATGCCTTTATAGTAATTGCAATCTCAAGACTGTTCAAAAAGTTTTACACAAAGATACCGAGTTTATAGCATGGAACAGATGTGCCGCTTCTTCTTGATGTCCATGTATTATTCGAGCATACAGTGCGATATGGATGAGTTTTGGACGGAGAGCCAAAAAAGCAGCAAAATTATCAAGAGTCCAAGAATATGGAGCCGCTTAAAAAACTGAATTTTGATGATGCTTAAAAAATACCAAAGAAAGAGTTATGCTTGATAGTAGTTTAAAAATTTACCAGAAATTTGATAATAAAACTATGCTATTAATGGCAGTTTCGAATGGTTATAATCATATGACATAACAGTAGCACAATAATTTGACAATGTGAATGAAAAATCCGGGTGGTTTGGATTATCTGAATCATTCCTTTTTAATATTGTGGTTGTTCATGTTATAATATACTATTGAACATCAGTCTTTTTGCTTCAACATTTCGAGCGAGCCAAATGATTTTTTTTCAAGCAAGACTGCTTGATAACAACCAGTAAATTTTATAACTTAAGCATCGGCAATTTCAATTCCTCGAAGATCTCAAATTATTTACTTGTAATTTCTTCGATCAAATTGAAAATATGATAATCACTCCATGCATATCCCGTTAAATTTTCATTATTCACCAGACAGTGAACGCTGAAGGACATAGGACCGATTATTTCCTCACATAGATGGCGATCTTCAATCGTAGCATTACTTAACAGCTCCCAGTCAATGATATCTAAAGAAGTGGAAGTGATGTGCTTCTCCAAATTGGGAACATGAATTGAATTAGTTATTCTGCGAAACTTCGTTTCATTTTAATTCCAAAATCTAAAAATTTCATTAGGATTGAAATAAGTTGTTCGTACCACAGTTGTTTTCATCCAGCTTTAAAGGTCCAAATATGATCATAAATAATTTGCCTTGTTGAGCAATGGTCTTTTGAGTTCGCAAAATAACCGAAATCCAGAATCCATAACATTCGTCATTTTTCTCGCAGTAACTCAGAAAAAAACCTCGGAGGCGTGATCGAACCTACAAAAAATTGATCAAAAAGTTGGGCTAGAGTAGAAATCTTGCAGTTGTTACCTCTATTTCTAAATGGGGGTAATTTTTGACTTTTCTCGACATGGCGCGGCTGAGAATGCCATTTAATCCAGTAAATCGCATCACTGCTTTGAATAGTTCCTCACGTTCATTGTATGTCCATCCTTTGCAAAACTAGAAAAACATCTATTGACTTCAGCATCTAATGTGGAGAGGAAAACTAAAACTTTTTATATGAATTATATTTAACAGATGTGTCGTTAGCTGGTTTCCTTCTCATAATCATATCATTATTATCTTTGGCATGCAAGAAAAAGGAAGAAAAAATTTTATGTAAACTTACTGCCATAAAGCATCGACCCCAACCACACCAGTTTTCGACATTTTTATTCTGAAAATTTATGAACTATATTTCTAAAAAGTGATTTTAGAAATTATAAAATGTTTCTGCACTGTTCTAACCTTGTTGAAAAATTTTGCCAAAAATATATGGCTACCACGAAAGTTCATTACGATGGTGCAGGCTTTTAAAAGCATACCTGAAAGAGCTAAATGTCACTTATATTCACTTCGAACTTGATAAAATGGATCTGACAACAGTCGAAAAAATGAAACTTATTGAAAAAATTGCCGCTCTTCAATTGTGTTGCATACTATTACAGCACTCGCATACGAATTCATTAATAAAAATTATTGTAATCACTTGAAACTTAGACCAACTAACCCCAAGCATAAAATGAATCATGTGTACTCTCAGAATCAGCAGCCGTTTCAGTGAAAAATCGCCGATATGTACCAGCCATTGATATATATCCACGAATTATGGTATTCAGTGTGCTGGATGAAAGACTAAGCTGCTTTAACTGTAGTACTGAAATTGGAATCATCCTATTTATAATCACTGGGAAAACTAAATTTTTGACATACATTTCTCTTTTCGGAAAGAAAATATACATGAAAACTTGCAGTTAGTTAGTTCAGTAGTTCAGCATACAAAAAATAAATTTCGCTTATGCAGATCAAATATCATAGTTAATAAGAAATAATTCTCCTTTCAAAAATTTCTTCTACAAAAAAAAACAACAAAGTGAAGAAACCTGGAATTCGGTCAAAGATTATACACAGTAATTCAGGTGAAAACATTCGGAAATTTCCAAGCGGTGTATTAGAAATTGCGTCAGGCACCACTTGCTCGACATTCTTTACTGCTAAAAGTTTTCATTTTCTGTAATTTTTCTTAAGTTTTTAAACTTTTTATAATCATAGCGAGATTAACTTTCTCGGACTCGAACGAGTTTTTTATTTTATAGCAGAGAGTACAAGACAGTTATTTGGTTCTTGGTTATATTGCCCAACCATGACACATAAATTTATAACTAATTATTACAACATTATATACTGCAACATAAGGTGAGACCTAATAGTCCTTAACAACAGCCTCATCCTTGAATATTTGATTCATGTTAGTATGATAGAAAATCACTTTAACAAGTATAAATAGCATGTTTCAAAAACTCGTCAACATCATTCTTCAGCTGAATGTAGTAAGAAACTAATAATATTAAAATAATGACAGTAATAATATTGATATTAATACTGCTAATGATTATTACAATGTATAATAATATATAAACAAAGATTATAGTATTGAATTTCCTTTAATTAGAATTCACGACTATTATACCATTTTTCTTATCATCGAGAAAATTATGAAATGGAACCAGTCGACTGGAAGAAATCTTAATGGCATTGAGTGTTCCGCACGCTCTCGTTTTTTTTTCGTTCAATGAAGGGTTACTTTCGTTACTAGTTCGACGCTTGCGAACAGCAAAAAAACTTGTGATTCGATTCGACTTGATAATTTTGGACTAAAAATAAAACAGAATTGAGGAACTGAGGAACAGAGAGTTATATTTGCATCCATTGTATCGATTCAATCAATTTGAAATCATCAGAATGCATCAAAATATTTCGAAGTCAAAAAATTCTTGTTTCGGTAATATATGGAAAAGAATTCCGTAAATCGCTACTTGAAAAGTAATATAACTTCCGATAACGAAAATTATGAGAACAGTGTCTAAGTTCTCAGAGTCAGTGGTCTTATATCCGTCATAGAGAGAAATTTTTCTGCTCGAATTGACATTACCAAACAATTTTGTATTCCTTAACGACAACGAAAATCGCCGTTAACAGCATTTTTGTTTTCAGGAATATTTTTTAAAAACAAGAAAACTTGCATAGAAACGCCAAAATTGTTACTGAAAATTTGTTCTCTGGCAATATTTACCTTGATTTAATTCTTAATTCAATCTTAAAGTCATCATTGTTACACATTTTAAGTTCTTTCATGAGCTTTCCAGAAATGTGTTTTTATCGTATGGACAGAAAATGGAAATTTATTTCAATAAGATTTCTGTGAAATCTGAAAAATCAATAGGATGTTTTCCCAGCCTATGATTATTTCTGTGTTTTTTCATCTACTTCGAATTCAACATCCTTTAGGTAGAAACAACTATGTAATGATCACCAGGAAACCTGTTTTAAATGCAGATTTTAAGCTCGTATGTCTGTTCTTATCTATCTACGTTCAGTCACTTTGTTGTTTTTTGGTTGGTATCTTCAAGAATTCAGTATTTGATTTAATTGACAAATTTAATATTTGAATTTACGTGAGAATTCTCCGAGAATATTGTCAAAGACGTGATTTAGTTATTTTCATCATAAACAAATGCAATTCATAAATGAGTCAATTGCCACTTTCATTAGTCTCATGAATCTTATCGCTATTAAATCAAAATTATAATTAGAGAAAGATTACCTTATTTCTTTCAAAAAAAATCCTTACTTCTATCATCATTATTATTGTCATCATCGACGAAGTAGTACTACGACAACATTTCAATATTCTTTGCAAATTCGAATGTAACCAATAATCGAGAACATTTCTCACCATAATACTAATTCGTTCACCAGTTGCACTCCCTGACTGTGTTACTGCTGGATCGCTGTTGACACGACGTAAATTATAAATATGAGGTAATACTGGTGCTTTTTCGTTATCAGTTTGACGGGTTAATATGCGTTGCATATTAGATCTGAAAATAAGAAAGGCATTTAATTCATAAAAATCTCCAATAAATAAAATCTGCAAATTCTCCTTCAGCCTGTATATGTGACAAGGATTCGTAATGTAAATGTATGATATAACATTCTCTCATTCCTATCTAGAATAGATTTGATGCACACCAAGCAGTACATGCAGCAGTGGAGAAATTTCGAATGAAATTTCATGATATGATACGTATATTCATGAGCAGTACTACTGCCAAGTTTAAGACAAAATTGTAATGAATATTTGCTACTGCAGATTCGCAGAATGATAAAACCTCGAATACATACAGATAATAGATTGGAATTTCGAATTTTCGGTAAAGTTATTTCGAAATTTTCGGATTTTTAGAAATACGGATTTTGTTCGCTGGCATTTTCCAAGATATGCTGTAAAATTTGAGAATTAATACCTTAAAATCAGATTTTGAGAATTTAAATAACTATGAATTTCATCCATGTTGCGAGAATTATGAAAACTTGGAGTAGATAAGTGAAGAAAGAGGAATTAGAAACATCCAACAATTTAGAACATTCGAGAATAAATTGTAGAAATTCTAGTAAATATCCCATAGCTCAGATAATTTCTTGTCAACAGTGAAATAACACGCCAAAAATAACATACCCACGCACCTTTCTTTCTTTCCATGCTACTATCAAAAGAAATCTCAGAGGATTCCTGGACACCACGTAACTCACAACAAACGCAGTAAACAGATTGCGTACGTGCATTTGCATACAACCATTTTAAAAGATTTTTGCGTCTTACCCATGCGAGCGAGATGGCGATGATGAAATTTTGAAATGAAATGAATTTTTTCGAAGTTTAAATCAAGATTGCAAGAAATGGCAAGACTTCCTTTCTATGATTCAGAATATCCTATGTGATATTCAGTATATCCTCTTAATGCTTGTGAATATCTTTTCAATTCCCGAAATGCTTCATTTAATATTCTTCACGTAATATCAACCCAGCCCACGCATTCTTTCGTCTCTCTTTCTTTCACTTATATTGCTTCTGTTATATGTCCGATTTCTCTTTCACATCCATATATTTGGCGTGACCTACGCGCACACATAGATGCGTAACGTAGCGATTATTTGCCAAGAAATGTGAGAGAGAGACAAGTTGTGGTAACAGTAACAACCCACCATAATGTTCGCTGGTAAGCAAATTTTAGATGTCATCCGCGGAATTATCATTTTGCGAAATTTTGCTTAATATCGATTGATTTTGTTCGAAGAAGAAATTTTTGAACTGAAATAATGCTCCTGATATCGATTGCTGATTCTTCAAATAGATTCGAACTTGTTTCTCAGTATGATCTTTTTGCAAAATTCATTTAAACAAATCTTTCCACTTTAGAGTTTCAAAGAAAACTCTTCAAAGAAATCCACTTCCATTTCAGTTTTTAATCTGTGATAGAATCAGAAAGTTTTGCAACCGTTTGCAATTTCAGGCTATAGACATTTAAGTAATTCCAGGCTACAGGTTAAATAATATACTTTAATATCCGTGCCTTTCACTCTGATGCGGTCGCTCCTTCTGGATAATGGAATATTTTAAAAATAGCAGATATAGGATACGCGACATTCATCAGATTATTCACGTGAAGATTATTCCGAATCATACTGTTGCACTTTACAGATCAAAAAATACTAAACGCGTCATCATACCTCTTCTTGCAAATACGATAATATATTAAGACTAAAAATTTTTCATTCATTAATTTTGAATTTTTTGCTGCAAAACTGATTACTGAAGTTGGCGAAATTTTAATACATAATTAGTTTAAATTAAACCACCTTAATTGGTCAAATAATTATGTAAAGTGCAACTATGTAAATTATGTAAAGTCAAATTCTTGAGGGATTATTAGCACTGGTAAAATGCACACTTTTAGATGAAGTGAATAAATTTGCATGGATGGTGGCCTACAAGAAATCAGTATCAAAATAATGGATCAGAACCGTGAGACTGTTATTTAAAACTGCAAAGAGGGACATTTCATAGAGAGGACAGGACGAAGTATTGTAATTAATAGTGCTTGCAGTTCATTTATATTCCATTGAGCTTCATCAAGAATTCAGGACACTGTCAGCTGTTCGAATATTATTAGTTCTGTTCTTCTAAACTTTTCTGAAAAGCATTTTATTTATTACTTTTTCAATTATATTCTCAATCGTACTTTCTTCTTTTTGGCTTAGAGATGTGAAATTTCATTATTTCTAGTAGTCAGTATCTTCTTACCTCTATTCACTTTTTTTTCCGTCCATGATAATTGCTCGAAAGGTATGTTACAATAGTAACAACATTGTTAAACATACTTAAATTGAAAATAAATTTAAATTGTTCCTTTACTTTAAACCAAAAATTTTTCAAGTTTCTGTTTAACTTCCGCTGATCTCAATTTGCAAACGGATTTTTATTGTGCTTACTCCCCAATACGTTAACAGAATATTATAAGTATTAGATGCTTCCTTTACTTATTTATCAGTAAACAGCAAAAACAATTAGAACTGTTCAAAGGACACATTCGTTATTATGAATAATAATTTTTTGAATTCTTCTAAAAATAATAATTACATTTAATTCTCCTCCATCAGTATTCATTTTGGCTCAAATTCTAGGAATTATAAGAAAAGAATATATATAAGAGATTTACATTTTCTGAAATTTAACACGTAAACTGTGGAAGTAAATAAGCAGTATATAAGTCGATAAGGAAGTCGAAGCATTCCGTTATACCAATGTAGAGATTGTATTAAAATATTCCGAGTTTTCAAGAAAACAATTAGTTATCCCTAACACTTTCCTTAAATAGAATAACTGATACTTTGTCTGAAGAACACGACTCAGTTAAACAATATTGATCTCAACTGTTCAGAATTTCTTTTATACGATTTCATTCCTTCTAACGTAAAAAGTAGAAGTAGAGAGTAAATACGGAAAATTAAGATATGTAGCACGAAAAACCTGAAAATTGGCGGGAGTTGTAGATGAAACACTGAACGAATATCTGTAATTTAATAGAGCAATCAATTTATAGATTTAGGTTGCTTCTGTAGAAACTTATGTGCATTAAATTTATTAATTTCTGAACTTACAAATCTTCTGGTTTTTTTATACAAATGAAAACAAAATTTTTCAAATTCCTTCAACTTTAAACTATCAATATATTCAAAAATGGACGAAAGCTCAACAACGAGGAAATAATTTCAAAAAATCAAGTTGGTAAAATACAAAGATTAAAACCATATCTCTATTTGTTAAAACCCGTAATGACATACCAAAAAAAAAATAGAAAATATGAAAGAAAACAAAAAATGAAATAGTACGGATCACAGCGCTAGCAACTTTAGGACGAGAAGTTGACAAGCGAAGAATAGTTCATACAGAGAAACATTAAAGAAAGGAATCATAGAACTGCTAAAGTCGGCCAACATACATATCCTTGAAAGTAAAAATAATTCATCCGGATCGAATACTGTTATCCAACTTAGATAAATGAAGGAGTTTGGAAAGATTGTCATGTTAAGGTTACAAGGCAGTACTATCTGGACCATTACAACAAAATTTCAAGCTAAACGGCACAGTTCGAATAACACAAATCTCAATCTTTTTAATTGTGATACAAATTTTGTTTTTTAATTCAAATTTTCATCTTTGAAATTCAATTTTCCAACTATCTAAACACAACTGTACCGCTTATAACACATCAGAAAAAGAATTCTTATAAATTTTTGCTGTAATGCTTCCCATTTCTGCTTCATTAATACTCAGTAATAGCAATAACAGTAAAAGTCATAAAAGTACAAAGGAGTTCAGCAATTGAAATGAAAGACTTATTTCGAAATGAGACAAATTTCACAGTATCTTATGATCACATAAAATTCATATATTTCAGTTTCTTAAAAATTAACAGTAAACCAAATAAGGACGTAATATCGTCAGCAAATTAAGTAACTGATGGCCGCAATATTTAATAACTAATCAATTCAAGCAGCTCCTTTTCTGATAACATCCATGACTTGCTGCTTGTATGTGTCTGATAAGCCAGCTTGGAAAAATAATAGGACTGTCCCATCCTTTAAAATACATCATACTATACTTACTTTTACTAGACATAACAAAATAAAATAATTCAAGAAACTGCCAACCATTTTAATCTCCAATTTAAAATACAGTTGGTTTCAAGAAATCGAGATACTAAAATTTTCTTGCATCATTTGGATTATTTTTCCTTTTGCCAAAGATTTATGATAATCTACAAGATTTCGTACGCTATATTGTCGAAAATCTATTCCTCAAAAAAATCAGTTTCTAAACCTAATCAATTCTTTCAACTTTTCAACTAAACAAACCTGGTCATCACACCTCATAATTTGGAGAACTTTTTTCAAATCAATTTTTTCTTTCTGTCGTCCTAGTTGATAAACTAATTTAGCTTTGTTTAGCCACTGTTCTCTAGTATTTCCAATAACAGATGCCAGAACACGACATGAAATATCATCATCTATAATTGTAAAATTTTCAGTAAAATAACAAAATTTACCTGAAAAGAATTATTGCATTTGGCTTCGGTGAAAATAGAATTTGTTAATCTCATCCTGGATGCTGAACAACTTAGATATGCGACCGATCCGGATTATTTACCTTTATTGAAACATGGCGAAAATTTTCAAAATTATGAGAAACATAATTTATAATCCCAAAAAATCCAATCGTTAAATAAAAAGTTATATTTTACCGAATGTAGCAATTAATGGTATAAACTAAGAGTCTATGCGCTTACCAAGTATGAGCTGTTTATAGCGATTAACAATAGTAGGTATGCCATATTTTGGTGCCGTGCATTCTGGATATGCAATCAATGTGAATGCATAATCTTCGAAACCAAGCGATTTTCTGGGGGGCAAAATTTCGATTAAATGTTTCGAAAAACTTTCATCGACCTCCAATATGTTTAGCACAATTAAAACAATCTATAGAATTTTCTTTCATCGAAAAAATGGATAATTATGAATATTCATTTGAAGAATCATACGAAATATGAATACTAAGTAAAGCAAACGAACAAAGCAATTTCCAAAGTACTGACAATAACAGACATTAAACAGGGTGAACGGGACACCTGTGTTCCGGTTGTCTAAGATCATAATTAGCTTCTTCCAGCAAATGCATGACTGCATTTGAGAATTAGCTACATTATGGGCAGCTAGCAATGTGCAACATTGAGTAGGTGGTTCTGATAATTGTCTTACATTATCATCCTTAGATGACGTGCTCAACGGGGGTGAAATACAACTTCCTGAAGAAAGCGAACAAGCTTCACGTTCTTCCACTGCCGGCTGCCTCGTATGCATTCCGTCAAACGGCAAATCCAACAGTAAAACCACAATATCAATCGCATCAAGTGATAATTTGGTCTTTTGAGGACATCCAAATAAATTAGATCTATAAGTAACCTGGCTTAAAAATCTATCTTTCAAAATTGGTTAAACATCTTTTTTCTATTGCAAAACTTTTTTATTGCAGGTCTTTTGGTTTGGACAATTTTCTATAGTGAGTATTAAAATTTCTTAAGTTTTCCACTAAAAAAAGCCTTAATAATGTTTTCTCTTCCGTCAGTCTTTTGGAAAAAATCACTTGGACAAATTGTAACAAGAAAAATAATACTATATTTAATGCTCACACAAACACGTGTCGATATTCTTCTGCATATAACATACGAACACAACCTAATGGCAACAAACTAGAAAGTGCCAGTAGAAAACGTTTAGTTACAGCTTCATTGTGACATTTGAGGACAATCTGGAAAGAAAATTTTATATAAGCAAAACTATTTTAAAATGAAAAAAATATCCTGTATATTATACTTACTAATAGGAAATCATGATTCAAACAAATGAACTTATAGCTTTCCACTCTCTCTATAAATTGTGCAAATTACCTGACCGCCAGTAACCAGTTGTGTCAAAACAATTTCCAGGACACTCTGACCATTAACTTTTGGTAAATTTTCGAGCATATGGGCAATTTTTCGCAATGTCTCGAAGCAATCCAAACGTCTTGAGCAATCTATATCATCAGCATTTGTCCGATTATCAACTTTTAGCTCACGTTCTTTCATTACAAGCATATCCTGTGTTGGCACTCCTTCCAATAGATATTCTTTACAAAGTCGGGTTTGTGTGCGCAATATACAAACCATAAACCTAAAAATTACGAAGATTATCTAACAGAACTAACACTGTTTAAAAGGAGCAAAAGGAACGTCATTTACAGATCAGAGAGATATTTTAAGATAACTCATATGGACATCCCAAAGGCAAAGTGTAATTAATTACAACCATTAGTGGATAAAATGGATTATACAGAATGATTTGAGAATCGAGATTTTGATTTGATCAAGAATACTGCTGACTGTTTCAGATCTATGTTTCAGGTTTTTCCCAAAAAAAGAAAAAAACTAGAATCAAAACAAAGCCTTACATGTGCAATTGCGTAAAAATATCTGCACGACCGGTAATTACAGCTAAACTTCGTGATGTATCCAATTCAAGTTTGGTAACATGAGCACGTAAGAAATGCGTCGGCAATAGTGAGGCACGTGATGATGCAGCCTGCTTTAGCATTTCACTAGATGAGTCACTTTGTTCACAGTCAAAAACCATGTTTGATTCCATCTAAAGACTTTCAGAATTGAGAAATTTTGAAAACAGATCAAAAAAGGAATGGCTATACAAAAGTATTCTTATTTCAATACGATGAATTTTCCGAAGGCAGAAAATTTGAACATTGAATGCTACTGCATGCAGAATTCTTCAAATGATTTGGCCATCTATCTTCTCTGACAATCTTTCAATCGATGAAACAACTACATGAAGTAAATAATTTGAAAGTAAGTAACTTACAAATTTATTATTTAACATAGTATTAACCTGCAAAAATCGAATAGTAGATGACATTGTTGAAACAAAAAAATGATAATTGCTGGTGATGAATAATTTGTCTATAGATACAAGGATAAATGAGAGAAAACGTAAAAAACCACGTGCTTTGTAATCGCGTAATCTGAAATTACAATAAATAATTAAAGAATCTTTACATGAAAAAAATATAACAAAGATAATTTATCAAACAAGAAATTTAACTATCAATACCATAATCCATTTTTTCCTATGACTCACTTCGGAATATACAGAGTTCTTTAGTATTATTATGCGTTATCTAAAACTAAAAACGATAGTTATGTTAAATCTAAATCTTTACACACATAATAAGGAATAATTTTTTGAAAAAAGATGTACGCACATAAAATAAAATTTAAACTGTTTATCTCTACAAAAATCAAGAATCAATATGATAATGAACCTAAATGTATACGACAATGTATAGCCATGTTCATCATCTCCAAATAAAATTACACCATCTTTCGCCTCCGTATTTGCCTCCTCCCATGGGCTTTCCCATTTTTTTGTATCTAGACGTATTGGTGAAACACGCTGTTTTAGCGGACTCAGTTTAGGCGAATCATCTTTCGGAGTAGTGGTTATTTCACAGCTTAATGAACGAAGACATGAGTATTTCACCAATTGATATACTCGATCATTCAATGCAACCTGAAACAAGTTGAAAAAACATTCACGAAAAGCAAATAAAAGAATAGAACAAACAATAAATTAGTTTTCCCGAAAGCTGCAATTTACAATCTAGATTTTCTGGGTCTTTTAATAATCCATTAACATACATTTCTATATAACTTGGAGTTATATATAAAAAACTTATTTTATTTGGTATTTCACTTCTGGTAATTAACTTCAAAGACTATAAAGAAAACAATAACAGAGTTTTCTATGAAGAAGCAGATATGCATGATGCGATTGAAAAACTCGTTCAATACCTGTGTAGTAATATAACTTATTCCGGCTTCAACATCATCCGTAATTAGGCCGGTGCCATCAGCGAACGATGTACATGCGACACAACGTGACTCCTCAGTTAAATGAGCGCGGAACTTTTCTGAAAAAAAAATGAAATTAAATTAGATCAAATAGAACGCTATATTTGCATCCTTCGATATTTTATTTGTTAAGGGGTTCGATGCACGGCTAACACGTAAAAATATGAAATATAAAGCTATCCACTAAAACCAACTGCTACCTTACACTAAAATTTTCATTTCTCAATCCTATATGCTGCTCACCGAATTTAACTATAACTGAAGAATGCGAATGTTTAAGAGGATACTTCAATGGAACATGAAACTTAATGTGAAGTTTTGAAGAGTTAGTGCTAATTTGAAGGGTTTGATTTCATTTTCACATAATAAATGATGTCGAAAAATGAAAAACCCACTAGCAGAAACAAATGTCGGTGATGGTTTACTAGTAGTTGGTAAGCAGTAGTCTTGCCGGAGACTTTCGGATATCGATTGCGTGGTCATTAAAACTCGAGGACCGTGAGTTTCACAGAAGTAACACAGTGACAGCACTGCTTGCATATCAATACTTTCGCTTTACGTTTCCAAAAATAACCAAAACTGGAAGTTGAACTAAATTATTCTCATCAGTAATCAGACTTTAAATCTAAAAATCAAGTATCAGACGTAAAGATTGATAACGTAACAAATACGAAAGCCAAAACTTTCTTAAGCAGTTCGATACATGGAGAAAAGTTTAGAAGTCAGAAGTTGCGATCATATATTACTATAGTTTCTATCGAGTATCGAATTAAGCTTTAGTTTCTGTTACGTTTTTGTCATCTTGAACTAATGCCTAGCTGAAATAGCAAGTCGTGGAAAAACAGCAAACCAAATACTAAATCTCGCTACGTCACTTATTTTTTTTGTTTGTGGTAGCTATAATGTTATGATTAAATTATTCGCCAATAGGTCTTATGAGCATTAAAGTAACTGCAAAGTGAGGAAGGATGATCGCGCCAATTTTTGTTCTATATCTAGGTGAGTAAAGCAAAGTAAAAGTTTTAAAATTAAAATCACTTTGGTAGTTTAAATCTCGTAGAACGTCTGTAAATATCGTCAAAATCTTTTGCTGATGACATATTATCCATAAGCGCGTTTTTCTTCAACATAAAGCTTCAATATAACAAGACCACAGCTATATTGGGAATCATATTTACTAGAATAAATTTTAAGAATATAAAGCATTTAGCAATCCCTGTCTTTGAGTTTTAACTTCCCATTTTTCGTCGATCACTCGTTGTCTTTTCTATCGTATCCTGTGTAGTTCTCTCTCTGTGATTCTTTTTTCAACGATCGATCTTGATATAATAAAATATCTTCAATATTAATTTAATTTCTCTCTCTTCTTCTGAATATAGTATGTGCACTGGAAATATTACCGCATTCTAGTTTCTCCATTTCATTAAACAATTCACCGTTAATTTTAACAAATTATGGTGATCAAACATTTAGTATAAACCAACAAATCAGAAAATCAAAAGGAAACGATTCAGTTTCCCTACTTATCCTAATACACTCTCCAATGAATCGAAAAAATTTTTAATCTCAATTCGAATAATCTTAATTTATAATTGCAATAGAGTTAAAAAACATTAACTTATAATAACTTCAGAAAAAAGGTGAACAAACTTCAAAATTTTTAAATCTCTATTTTTTGAAAATCTCACAACTGCTGTAGAGAATTATGGATATAGTGAAATATGAACAAGAATATGAAATGCACCCAAAGCGGTAAGCATGCAGGGTAAAGCAATCATAATCTAAACTAATAGCTATTCCATAATTTCCATGGATTAACAGATTGTGTTTCCCTATTTTTTCTACATATCATCATCTGAATTTTCTTCACTCGAATTACTGCTTTCTTCTTCGGTAGTGGATTCGAACGTTCCTTCAGGCAACGAGTAAAGCCGTACTGCCTGCTGGAAATTAAAAAAACAGTCAAATTACTTTTTTTTTTATGTCTGAAAATATACTTTTCAGTCTTTTTCTTTAATTAGAGGTACTGAAAAACTAATCTTTTCTGCATAGACATAAATATATAAAACATGTAATATAGGCATAAAAATCAGAAGAACATTAAATATTAAGCAAAAACTTAATTTTATTGTATTTATCCTTAACAAATTTAAAAAGCAATGAAATAATTATATGACAGAGGTTTTCGTTATAAGGATTTACACTTATTATTATGTCTTGAAACATTTTTACAAGCTTCCCTGATCATTCCTCCTATTTCAATCCTTAGCAGTTGAAAATATAATTCGAACCTTATTTGGATCTTTTAGCAAAAGATATTTTCCCGGTGGTTGCTTCATGCAGTGATCAATGATACACCGCAAAATGCCCCAAGCGTTATCTAAATTCAATGTAATGTTTGTCGCAAATTCAGTTGGCTTGTATTGTTGGGTGCCGAGAATGACGTGGCTAGCACTATTGCGTATACTTAATCGTGAAACGTACCTAAAAATCTTGGATCATTTCTGGAATTAAACAAAAGAGGTGCGAAAGAAGCAAAAAAAAAGACAGTTGAAAATGTTAGAGAATGATGAAATAAGCTACCACAAAATGAGGAGCAAAATGTCCATTATAATAGCAGATGTCGCAAAACCAATAATGTAACTTCATGCTTATATATTTTTACTACCATATTAAACCTAAGACCTTTCTCATGTCGGTTAAACCTATTTTAACTTGTACGAAGTTCGATAAACACAGGAAAAGTTTGGTAAATTTTCAGTATCCACTATTTCTAGTTCTTGAAATTTCATTCGAAAAGCGAAAATTTACCCAAATTTAATTTGGTCGGAGCCTGCCAAAAGTGCTTGCAATGTCCATTTTGCTAGTTTGCAACTGTTATTTTGTAGTTCCGTAGCAAGTACCGCACCTTTTTGCGTATCCAGTTTACTTCTCCAATCGACTCCGCTGGCCATCTGGAAATTTGATTTTCAACTCAACCTAATAATTTTTGACAGATTATACTATTGATGGTGAGGAGAGATGTTCAGTTATTATCGAATACTTTATTATTTTATATTTTAATTATTTGTTTATTTATTTATTATATGCTAATATTTTATTTTATCATATTTTATAATTTTGTAATTTTAGTAAATTATAATTTATTATATATTAATATCTTACAGCCATTATTAAATCTCGTTCCTTTTTAACCTGAATATTTTCGTCTTTTCAACTTAAATCTTTAATTTAACCCTTGAATCCCATTCATTGAATGCTTTTATAGTCAACATTTGCGTTTCGCCGTTCGGTCCTAAAATAACACCATCGTGCTCTGTACGGCAAATAAGACGAACTTCGGTGCCATCTGTTTGACGTCCCAGATACCATGAACGATATCTACAATTACAAATCCTAATGAATAAAGAACCTTATTATGACGATGCTTCGACATGTCGAGATTTCCTAGTCCTAATTCATATGTTTTCTGCTATACTAAGATAAAACTCTAAAAGAGGAATTTGGATCTGAAGAAGAGAATTAATACAAGCACAAACTAATAATTCTGTTTACTTAATTAAACACCCATTACAGCTGTGAATACTATAAGTAATTTTAAATAAATCAATAATATATTAAACCTGATCAAGGGATGCAAAATGAATGAGTGGCTGACAGTACAACTGGTAACATGAATTTTTCAAAACATTTATATGTATAAAATGTCAAGAGTAATGTTAAGACACCAATGACTAATCGCGTCAAACTACATCAAACAAACAAAACAAGTCTCAATTTTAGATAAAAAGAAATGGCAGAAATCGAACGAAACCAACTTGTATGCAACACAGGAATCCGCATCCGCATCACCTTCATCGAATGGAAGACGTGGATGATCATACTTGAATGGTTCTTCATTCTAAAATTCAATTGCAAAGTACAATAATTTTAGTGTTATTAGTCGTCTAGACGAATTTCTGCAAGGTACACAAACTCACTCGCTTGAGCACCATACGACGAAAATTTTGATTTATGTAGAGAGCCTCTGTGGCAAGATTACGTGGATGATTAATACTTGTTGTATCATCACTATTTGGAGCATCTGGTGAAGTTTCGCTCACTGTTAAGGCATCTAAAATTCGAAATCATAAAATTATGTCTGCATATCGTGAAATGAAACGATAGAATTATGTCTGTATATCGTGAGGTCTCGAAGGTATTTTTTAGTCGCTCCTAATCATATCGTAAACAAAAATGTCGTTAGAAATAGGTTAAAGAAATAGAAAAACACTAGAAATAGGCTAGTTTAATGGAGTTGCTGCCTCCATATTCTGATCGTCGGGGCATTTTGGGAGCAATCAGTGAGATAACCGAATTATTTTCACATAAATCATCCAAATAGCCAATGCCAAAAAAATATACTTACTAGATAAAATTAATGATAAGACAAACAAACATACCAACTGGATTTGAAAAACCACCCGTATCGCGTTTATCAAAAAACAGTTTATCACCAACACGATAAGCGATAACATCCCAACTATACACTGATCGCGTAGCAGCCATCACTGTTGCCAAAATCATATCTGTTGCAAAAACGTTCCCAGCATTTTCCTGAGCTAACTAAAAACAGTCCTTTGATTAGTAAAACTATAGGTCGACTGATTTTGAATGAAAAATATGAACACGAGGGAAAAAAATTTATGCAACCAACCTTCTGAATTATAGGATCTTCGGTCGTCGTTAAATTGTAAAATGTACCGCCACAGCGCTGTAGTGGTTTTTCCGTTCGTACCGTAACACGATCAAAAGCTTTGTCATAATAATAAAGCTGACCATAACGATGACCATTTCTGGAAAAAAATTTTAAATAACTATAAAATATTGGAAACTTGATGAATTCATTACGATCGAAGCTTACTTTATAACCACATGAACTTATTTAAATGTCACGCACAGATTAGATTGATTAGATTGAGTTTTTAAAACAATAAGCTAATCAGAATGCATACATATCACGGCCCGGTTCAATGTTGGGCAGATTAAGTTTCGCAAGGCGTGGAAAATCCATTTCTTCCAAAACTTGCCACTCAGGACGTACAGCAATACTAGCAGCTAATTGTTTCTGATTACGTTGGTCCCATCGACCATATCCTTGACTACCACGACCACGGCCACGTGTACCACCTCCACGTCGCTGCCATTGCTTGAATGCTTTCTGTTGCTCCCTTAAAAAAGCAGTATAAAAAATAGAAAAATCATGCATTTTCCTTAATTTTTATTCACAAAAATAGAATACTTTCATCCCAACTTACTTTGCAATACTACGTTTAATCTTTTGATTTTGCCCATAATTCGCTTGATTTCTTCTCTCATTTTCTTTTTGCACTAACCTTCGCTGTAAAAAGCAAGAAGCATGTAAAAAATTGAGAGACATGCAAAAACATTCGCTCACTTAATGATTTATTATGACTATTATTTTTAATAAAATTCTAGAGTAAACAAGTATGAGAAAAATTGGTTATTTTCGAAATTTCTCCCTTCCATTGACTACAAAAAACAGCCTTAAATAAGTAAATACTAAAATAAGAGAAAAAAGTTGGTTTACATAGAACTGTTGCTGTTGTCGCATACGACCACTTTTTTGCATGTTCGATCTCTGTGGTCTACTTGTGTCAACAAGCTGAAATGTGGCATCTTCCTCGTCATGGACGTAATCATACTGAGAACCAACAGCACCAGATGTGTATGGATTACCGTACCGACCATCTCCTGAAAATATGATCATCCAAGACATGAAAAGCGTTTAGTATGGCAATAATGATAGCTCAGCCAGGAAGTATTATGGAAGTGTTTGAGGAAGTATTTAAAGTATTATGTATCCCGACTAGTAAAACGTCAAACACCACTTAGCTCAATTACACAATATAACAACAAAATATGAATTTCCGGATATCTGTTTCTAACTGCCAAATTTTCCTTAATTTACTTGCTATCCGGATACAAATCTGGCTACCAAACAAAACTATTAATACGTCTCAGTCGTTCAGCCAAACTGATTCAAAAAAACTCACGCCTAAATCGATCATTATACTGAGTGACACCGATCCAGTCAGCTACTTTGCCAATTTTATCAGCTTTATTAAACTGCTGATAAGGCAAATTTTGAAATTTATTCAACGTCCCAATAGGTCCCCAACCACTACGATTATCGAAAACTTCCGGCAAATCGAACAATGGTTGATTTTGCTGTAAACCCATACCTCGTGATAGTCATACACTCGGTGATGAGGTTCTTGTATAACACCTCCCGTTGGTACTGAAATGCTAAATTAACCGAGGATCAATGAAAAATTAATATATAATGTAAAAGAACACGCAGAAATTATTACCATTAAATAATTAGTAAGTCACGAATTTCAATAATTAAAGCGTATGTGAACTAGTAAGACACTAAAAGAAAAAATCAAATAAGTTGAAGGTAGAAGTGAGCGAGGTGAATGAGGAGCACCCAACTAAAGTCAATAACCCCTAAGTAATAGAATAAAGAGTAAACCCAATCAAACATTGAGAGAAGCAAAGCATAAATAAAAAAATTAGCTGAAAGGATTTACACAAATAACACATGAAGGGAACAATCAATATGAAACTAATTGGAATTTATAATAAATTCACATGAATGAGATCTTAAAAATACATTTCTTAATATTAAAACCACTTGTGAGCTACGTGAAGTTATGCAAGAACAAATAATGTAACTCGAGTACAAAAACGCATGTGTAACGGTTATCTATAAAGGTCAATTAAGCGTTATTGAACTGCGATTAAAGTTAATTACAAGGCTATAGGTCATTGGAGAACTTCTTAAGATAAGATGCCGATTAAGTAATGCAGAAATCATAGCCCAAAATTCTACAACTAACACTGGAGAATAAATCCTGTTCCAGTCCATTCACGGCTGGGACGGACTGAAAAAGGTCTGATTAGTCAACGTCACATACAGTGTAGCAAACTTGAAGTGGAAAGAATTACAATCGGAAATGTAATTGATTATAATATTTGGTGTTACGGTTGGAAGGATTGGTAACATAAATTATTTTACCAGCAGCGAAACCTTCATTTCCAATTTGTAAATGCTTGATAAGTGGCTGTTAGTTCAGAGTGAGCTAGTGTTTCAAGTTGAATTTCCGGTTGTTTTAATGCAGCACTTTCGCAGTAAGTATTTTGAAATTAGACATAATATGTACCTCCCATAATCCTTAATTCAAAAAGACATCTGGAATCCATAAGTTTAGCCACACCAATCCTTTCTCTTCTGTTATGCCTTTTTCCGGTGATAATAGTAAATGTCTGTGAAGTTTTGAAAATGGTCAAGCTGGAAACGAGAAAAGGAGACAAACTTGAAAAATCAGGAAATGATTTGAGAAGATTCGAATTAGTTCTTAAAATGGAAAATATATAGGTGAAGTACGAATATATGAGATTAGCATCAGTTAGGCATATCTAACGTATTTGAATCTTTTGGGGCTCGAAGCGCATTTCGAGTTTTCTTTAATCCGAAATCGTAAGCTACTATCTGTTTCCAATGATTGATATATTACTTTTAAAAACACAGAGAAGTTGAGAAGGGAAGACATATGAAAAATTGAATAAATTGCAAGAAACTATTTTAAATTCATGATTCATTCAAAACAGAATTGGAACTATTCTACTATTAACTAGATAATTTCGCTCTTCATTCCCTTCACGGTGGATTCATTCATACAATAAAATGATATAAATTATTTGTCGATTAACATCTTCTGTTGTTTTCCTACCGATTGTTTTAGGAGACAAACACAAAGCGTCTAGAAAAAGTCGATCCAGGTATACAAATTTTCTTATGTAGCACGAATCACATCCTAAAGAACATGTTAATTGGCATTTAAATGATGATGAACCGAGAGAACATGAAATGTTGCTGAATCGGATACTGTTAAGTTGTCGGGAAGACTTACAGCAGTCTCTTTTAATTCATTGACATTTTTTTAGATTAGTATTGGCATTTGTTCTGATATAAATCAACTTACATTATAGTTGTTCATAACAAATTAGCAGTTTTATTTTACCCATTTAGTTGCCTTGAAAAGTTCCTTATCTTACGATCAGTCTCCTCTCTGAAAACTAGGCTTTACTATATTAAATACAATACAATAACAATACAATAAACATAGTTCATCTTTCAAATCATTTTTTTTTGTCCCACCCTTAATCAGTAGCTCCTATTCTTAATAACTTTGATTCTACGTAAATTCGAATAGTCCAATTAAAATGCATAATAACTTCTTTGCAAATTTTCTTTTTGATCTGTAACAATATTTAGTAGTCATAATTTGTAATTTCATGCCACCTCACTTCTTTTTCTAAATGAAATAACTGTTTCGGAAAAAACGAGGGAGTATCCTATAGGTTTATCAAATCAATTAAAAGAAAAATGATCGATCCAGCACTTCTGATTATTTTTTTTACAACAATACAAATTTTAATTGGAAACAAACTTCTTGCCTATGAAGTAATTCATAAAATGGTAAAATGATTATTTACTTGTATGTTTGTGTATCGACTTTTTCCAAAAGTATAGGAAAGGTCAACGGAAAGAAAATTTTTATACTAACATCAAAAAAAATTTATGGTGGAATTTTTTTTCCTTTCAGAGATCAACCTAAACGAAGAAGTCAGCGACGAGCACGTCAGAGGTAAGTTGGACTAAGTAAAAAACTCTTTTTTTGGAAGTAATTAAAGATTATTTCAATCAGAGCAATTCTGCATCTGTTACTATATGTTTTTTATTGCCTTTTTCTTACTTAATATGAATCTTTCAGAAAAAACGTGAAAATATATTAAGATATCTTAAATAGCTTATAAAAATTCCATGATATCCCTCTAACTCCAACCTTGATTGTCACTCAATGTTGGATTGATATGAATAAATGTAAGTGAATTAATTAGCTTAGTTAATTTTCTTTTTTGAGGAAACAAAGGAAACAGGACGACATAACCGAATTTGAAGAGATCGAGGTGCAACGAAAACCGGCGCATAGTAGGATACGCAGCAGAATAAAATGGAAGCAGCAGGTGCAACCAACGAAAAGTGAGAGCAAAACAGTGACAGAAAGAACGAGCACAGGAACTACATCGAGCACTTCGACTTCTATGGTGTCAACTTCATCTACTCCCTCCATCTTCTCACCGGTCGTGTTGAAACTGGATGTCAGTTCATATGTCCATTTGTTAGTTATTGATTGAACAGAAAAAGCAAACAAGAAATGATCTTAAAAATAATATATGATAGAAGTGCAATGTATTTAGAATAATTAATAAATTCAATTACATTTTTTAAATTTATGTTAATTTAATTTATCCACTCTTTAATCAAAATAAGGATAGTATTATCAATTACTACTTTGCAATTATAGAGCTTTAATATATATACGATAATTTTTTACTAGCAATTTATTAATATTAAGTGATAGCTTCCAGAACACTGAAGACGATAATGAAATAGTTGCTGAAGATGAAAGGGAACAGACATTTAAAAAAACAAAGAAAAAGCAGAAAACAGAAAAAGTGAAGGAACAGGAACAAAAAAGATCCAAAATATTGAGAAAACAAGTCAAGCGATCAGAAGGTAGTCTGAAATTAATTATATTATGAAAACTTTCATTTGTGCTTTATAATTAATTAATTAACGATTGAGAATGCACCAAATTATAATAACATCAAGGAAACACAGGTAGTGCCTTCAATTAATACTAAAGTTGAATTTCATAGTCTGAACTTGCTTTTAATTTAATTTATATTTACTTTATATATGAAAATTGCTTGTTTTAGTTTTAAAATTGCAATTAAAGAAGAATTAAATTTCAAAAAAGCGGAATACCGAAATAAAGCAATAAAAATACAAGAGTTAATTGATGGCATATGAGATTTTAAATATTAGAAGTGGGAAAAAGGAAAATGTATGTTCTGATAAATTAATAATAAGCTGAGCTTGCGGAATTAGTTAGCTTATGTAACAAAAATATCAATCAGCAATTTATGAATCACTTGTATATTCACAGAAAT
Source organism: Cruorifilaria tuberocauda (assembly GCA_013365365.1). Taxonomy (NCBI): domain Eukaryota; kingdom Metazoa; phylum Nematoda; class Chromadorea; order Rhabditida; family Onchocercidae; genus Cruorifilaria; species Cruorifilaria tuberocauda. The sequence goes on along the minus strand of JABVXU010000185.1, from coordinate 1,101 downwards.
ATGTAATGAATAACATAGTACAGCAGTTGTTTTTCAGTAAAGCACCAAAAATTATCAAAAATGGAGATGGAACGATCGAAAATTTTGCATGAAGCTCAAGAAAGTCAGGAGGAAAAAAAAACTGATGAAGAAGTGGAAAAAAAAACAAATGTCGAAATCACTGAGGTAATATTATATGATTTATATGGTTACCTGTATAGGTGCAAGAAATGTGACATTCAAATAAAAGCTTCAAGATATTTTGTGCATCTACTGACCGCAGAATCGCTTTACATATCCATAGCTAAGCTTTAGAAAACCATACCGAAGTCATGAATTCGATTCCTGAAATATTATGGCCTATAGGGCTGCATTATACCTGTTTCAAATATCATCTCATCAGTTTCGGGATTGCATAGAGATTCTAGTCATGAAGTTCGAATCTTAGATCAAGATATTTGGCTCACTGGGCAAGAGGTTTTTCAAGATTAAACACCATTCAATCATTCTTTTTTAGGAGACAAAAGAAATTGATCGAACAGAATGCAGTGATGACACTTCGCTTTATATGACAGAGCTTAGAAAAAAAGCTAAAAAACAAGGAGTTCCGACAGGTTCGGGTTCTGAAATTTTATCCTTATTGAAATTTTCTTCACCAATGGAAGAAGCAATAAAGAATAGTTGGAGTAAGGTAAAATTGGAGGAAAAGCAACCACCAGTAATACCAGTTCCATCGAAAGAATCCGTGATACCAAGAACTCAGCAACTATCTGCAATATTAGCGCCATCGGAAGGACCTATAATACCAGAAACACAACAGCAAACACCGATAATATCAATGCCATCAAAAGAACTCATGACAACATTAGAAGTGGAGCAACCACCGATGATATCAACGCCATCAAAAGAGCCTACCGCAGCACCAGAAGCGCAGAAACCATCTGAAATATCAGCACGATTAGAAGAACCTATAATACTAGAAACACAGCAACAACCACCGACAATATCGGTGCCATTAAAAGAGCCTACCGCAGCACCAGAAGCGCAGAAACCATCTGAAATATCAGCACGATTAGAAGAACCTATAATACTAGAAACACAGCAGCAACCACCGACAATATC
>JABVXU010000184.1:0-102075 GCA_013365365.1 Cruorifilaria tuberocauda | reverse complement strand
CCGTCATTTCTCACGTAAGTCATTTTTCATTTTTAATTAAAAGGAACGAAATCGTTCCATAGATTGTGTCATAAAATGTTCAATCTTTTAATCTGAATTCCTAAATGGATATATCATACTTGGAGATGATAAAATAAAACGATAAATCGACGATCATCGTATATCGCTGACATGTTTTAAATATGCTTTCAATGATTTTGTCGTTTTTTTTTTCAACACTAACCATAATAAAAGCGCTAGAAGCAATCTTGACATATTTCCATTTATAGTCTCTTTCTTTGTCATCTTAGATATCAGTGGAAGATGATGAATGGAGGATGAACTGATAAGGCGTTCGTTCTTCATGACAATTTTAAGTGAAAGTGAAATAGAGGGACAAAGAGAAGGGAAATGGAAGGATGGATTAAAATGGAAATAAATGAAAAATAGCTGTATGGAAAAAAATTAACTTATAAGCAATAAATTGAAAAAAAGCATTTGGAGGATATTCCATTCTCATCATTTGCAATGTTTTATATTCGACCATATATTCCATTACTTTTCTATCTAATCTTCTTCTGAAATTCACTCGATTTGTTTTTATCTAAAAATGTTTTTCATCAATTGCTTCCATTAGTTTATGAGATTTATCAGTGTATGAGATTGATTATCATTTTATTTTGAATTAATTTATAATAAATCTATTTTGAAAATTTCTTTTATCAGTAACGTCAATAGGTAAATATATCAAAGTTTGGCAAATTTTCTTTTTAAGTTACATGTGTCGAAATTATTTCAACATTCGAAGCTTCTTTGGCCAATTGCTCTATGAAGATAAAGAACATCTGAAATCCTTCTTGACATCGCTGAAGTCCGAAAAAAGTTGCATTTCTGAAAATATGTCTGTGTGATATTCTCTTAGCTATGACATACATAGTTCATTAATATTAATTAACCTTGATAGAGCAGAAAGAATGGGAGAGAGATTAGGCATGATGTGGTAATAAGATTTATGGGATGAATTAACTGTTCATTAATGGCGATGCTATTTGCTTATTATGAGGTATTAATATCATATCAATGAATGAACTTACAAGGATAGATGGAAACTGAAACGAAAGCAATCAAAGCATTACTGCTACAAAAACTGTCAAATCCACCGGATGATAGTAGCGGAACAAGTGACCATTGGGAAGTTGACCGTTTGATTCCCATCAATAAGGTTTGTAAATACTCTCATCACTGTTACACTGTTAATAAGTAAAAGTTAATTTATACAGAATATGACACTTATCACACTGATTATCTTTTTATCATAATAACCATGGTATAATATTCGAAATGATTTTGACCCTATGAACAAACGATTGAGAGAAAAATGATTCTGAATTTGTTTTCAAGAAATATTCGAAAAGAAGATGACTACCCGGAAGTTCATTTCCTTGCACATCTCTTCAACAATTCATCATCGCTTGTTCATTGTCCTATCTAATTTCATTCCACCAATTTTCTGCTAATAGAATATTTCGTTAAGCATATGAAAGAGTAGTAGTAGCTTATTCTCTTATCATTTCATCACCATTTTACTCCTTTCTCGGAAATATTAAGGAAACTTTTGAAATATCCTTGGAAACTTAAGTCTCTTACTTTCCATTGCTATCTATTATAGTCCAACTTTTCTATATCAAATGAGCTTATCATCTCTTTCTTCTCTCCTCTGTCTATTCATTTCGCTTCACTTCACTTCATTTCAATATTTCATCGTTAATCCAAATAAATTCTATCCATATTAAAGTACCGCTCCATTCATCGTTTATTTATTCTCATTTCTCAATAGCAATATCTTTTAATTCAATTTGAACGAACAAATAATCAATTAAAAGAATTCTTTCAGATTTTTATCTTTCATACGGTAATAACTCTTTTCATGGAATATTTTCAAACTTTTATCTGAATTTTCATAAATCATAACTTAATAGCATTCTATTATCATCCTCATTTCTTGATGACAAACGAATTTAAAATTACATTTTCTTCCTTGCAAGAAGCTGTCGAGAATACTTTGATGGATTACTTCCATAGATTATTTCACTCTAAACAATGAAATTGGGAGAGGGGGAATGTATGAGCAGAAGAGATAGACGAAGCTAATCATTGATGAGATTCAGTCTATTGCTTGAAGGAAAAGCCATCCATCCAATAAACGGAAAGAGTCGAAGTACTCTTCCGTTGGTTGGTAACTTCGTAAAATGAAAGAATTCAATCAATGGATTCTTCCATGCGACAAGATATCATTTTTCATATCATAAAATAACTTCTCTTCTCCTCCATCCAATATCGATCTTCCATTTTTGTTTACGCTTTACATATTGAGAAGATAATCAGTTGAAATTTATCCTTTGTATTTCTCAAATCATATCATTTTGAAATGAAATCAACATATCATTCTATTTCGAAGGCTTGAAATATTTCTTTTTGGATCGTAATTGTAGTAATTTAGTTACAGTTATTAATAGAATATATTTAATATTCAATAGAATACTTGTAATCATAAATGAAAAATAAACATTGAAAAAATATATTTTAAAACAATCATAACGATGAAATAGTGAAGAAATAAAAGCATTCTAAGCCATCGCTTAGCGCTTCTGTCATTGTCGAAGAAGCTTCATTTCTCAGATTACTTACATTATTTCACTTCTAATTATGGATGATTTTTGAAAACTAACAAATTTTTTCTCTCTTAAATTACAATAATTTCCATTTTTACTACTTATAAAACTTTAAGCTATGAAATTTATAAAGATCTTTTCAAACGTAATTAGTACTTAGCTTTAAATCAATCTATATGATCATTGATCCATTTGTCTGCATGATGTAAAAATTTGCAGGAGTAAATAAAAAAACCTTAATGCCTTTCTATTCTAATTATCTTAATGAAGAACAGGAATTGATAACCAGATATTGGTAACCAGGAAATTGGAATTTTGTATTGAGCTTAGTAATATAGAATATATATCTCAATTTGCGAACAATTCAAAAAACCTAAGATAACTGGAAAGAATTAAATTAAATTAATATTTAGATGGATGGCTGGAAGAAATATGCACGAATAATTTTACCTCACATCGGTCTCATTATCTTATCATTACTGTATACAATTGGTGGCGCATTTGCATTCTATTATCTGGAACGACCTTATGAGATTGTTGTGAGACGTGAAAGTTTACGAGATATTTTAGCTCAGCGAAAATTAATGCTTGATGAATTATGGATTATGCTAAATGATGAATCAGTTCCAGATGGTATGGGTGATTAGTTATCTGGATAAATTGATAAAGTTACCCTATGATTTAAATATGTTCCTCAAAAGAAATAATTATTAATTATTATTTCAAGAAATTTACATTTAGAGAAATGAGCAAACAGAATATTCCATTCATTGCTTACATGTTCTAGCACATATGAATATTTTTACTAATATTTTCTAGTATCATTTTCCAGTAACTATATTACAGTACAGGATTACTTAAGTGAGATTGTTGTAAGGTAATTTCCCGTTTGCATCAACTTATGTGATATTGATTTTGACCATATTTAAGGCAAGAGATTGGATGTTATCTTTCAATTGTATGATAACTTATTAATAATTTACAGAGGAAATTGAACGGTTAGCTATTTATCACGTAGACAACGTAACACGTGTACTGTTTGAAGCTTTTGATACACATTACATTAGCGCGTCACATCTACGAAGTAGCACTACGATCGCTTCAACTGAAGATTTCACAGAAGATGAAGAATACAATTGGACTTTTACGACAGCTCTCTTCTTTACAGCTACTCTTTTGACAACAATTGGTAAGATTTAATTAAACATTTTTTCTAAATTTCAATCATTCATTCCTTTCCGTTCTTTTCCACCTTATTTATTTACAGGTTACGGCAATTTAGTTCCGGTAACATTTCAAGGAAGAATGTTTTGTATTGTCTATGCTCTATTTGGTGTACCGCTTATACTTATCACTGTTGCTGATATTGGCAAATTCCTGAGTGAAAATATCATCTGGCTATATGCAAAGTATGTAATGAACCCATTCATTTTCAAAGAATTAAACAATGACTTGTTAAGACCTCTCGATGGAATTTTCTAATTGGTTATTCCCCTCTCGGTGATACCATCCTTCACTGATATGAGATATGAATATAAATGCTTTAATCGACAGGTATGCGGAAGTGAAGAAAAAGAAGAAGGAAAAGAAAAGTGTGTGCAACAATACATCAGTGAGCGGTGAAATGAGCGGTAATGTAAAGGATCAAATGGTTCAGGTATGTTCTAGCAATTCATTAAAAGTGATATCTGAAGCATCACAGAAGATCTCATTGTAGTTCGGATTGGAACAGTATATTTCGATACCGACTCTGTTGATCGTTGGAATGCTACTTGGTTATATCACAATTGGTGCTGTCTTACTTGCTTCATGGGAACATTGGGATTTCTTCTCTGGTTTTTACTTCTCATTTATCACCATGACAACGGTTAATTTATAACCTTGATTATTAAGAGATTGATCTCGTACTTTTTTGAAATATATATCTTATCAGGTTATCATCTTTGCTATTGAAATGATCATTTTAGCAAGTAGTCAGAAGCATTATTGAAGAAGCTAAATATGAATAAATTGAGATAATTTGGAAATTTCAAAGAATATTTTGAACATAGTTTGTAAGCATTCTTTTCATTCTGATATTTATTTAACCATTGCTCAATATAAAAAAATTTCCGATTTAATCTTCTGTTTAAATACTGGTTAAATCAGATTTTCTTACAGGTCGGATTCGGTGATATTGTACCAGTTAAACAAGAATACTACCTGTTCGATCTTTTCTACATTGTTGTTGGATTAGCTATAACGTTCGTTCCTCTACTTATTTCTTTTTCCAATTTTTAGCGCATATTTGATATCTATGCATATTCAAATTAACTTCTACAGGACAATGTGTATTGATTTGGTTGGAATTCAGTATATTCGTAAGATTCATTATTTTGGCCGAGCTATTAAAGATGCTCGTTATGCACTCGTAAATGTCGGCGGAAGAATGGTACACGTTCCGGATTTAATGCGATACGCATCTGTTTTACATCAGGTATGAACTTTTGAATTAAAGAAAATATCAATTCAACTATCCTTACGACTATTGACCCTATTTGATTGACATTTCAAATGTAGCTTTCAAATGAAGTGATTTGACCTATTCCGTTTCTTCAGACTTGTTAAAATCTCTAATCAATATAGATCGGTCCTTTTCTTTCCATAATTGATCAAGTCATGCCTATAACGCGTTTAACAGCTATACAGCAGTTGTTGTTTTACCTGTAATGAATGGATTGATTTGTACATTGCCGGAGACTTAGTTTCATTAATTTTCAGAAGTATGGCCAAAAAAGACAGGGAAATCAGGTGGGACTAAAAGGTGCTTATACACCGGAAGATTTACCATTCATTCGATACATCGATTATGGGTCACTAGCAAGTGAAGACAGTCGAATGCACTTCTTCAGTAACATATTTAATAAACCTGGTGAACTGAGTACGGTTTGATCGAGAATAGCCAGCTGCTATCCGTTCACATTAAAATATCATTTTTCACTTCGGAAAGAAAAGTCGCAGTACAATAGATGAATATTGTATTTGGACAGGTTTTTTTTTCAAAAATTTATTCAAGTTTAAGGAAATCTGCTGGTTGAAGTATTAAAGCAAAAAAGTTTTTTACTAAAACTATATATACAAAAGATATAAAAAGGTTTTAATTAATCAATTATAAGATTGTTAGCTCTGAGATATCTCACTAAGTAAGCCTTAGTAAGGAAATTAATGTGTAGATAAATGATGGCAATTGAATGGATGGATCCAATGACGGATAATTTGATGTAATATTATTGTATAATTTTCAGGTGTTTTAGTTTCATTTAGGATTTCCGGATTTTATCTGATGCAAATTTTTACTCGATTGAAAATTTCTGTTGTATATTATTGAGATACGCTATTCCATAAATATCTTTTTTTTTTTTAAATCTATTACTTGTTCCACAATTTTATGTTAACTAATTATTTTCTGTTTATTTTGTTTGTACTTGATTCAAATTAAAGAAACAATACGTGGATTAAAAAAATCTTCCAAATGAATTATAAAAGAGCAAGAAGTGAACTGATAATTGATAATAATAACAATACATTTGATCCAATCATTAACTATCTAACATTAATCATGATGTGATTAAGAAAGACAAAAAGCCGTGAACATAAAAAAAGGATATTGTCGATTTATTGTTATATATATTTTCATTTTTTACAATTTTCACTCCAACATATTTCTGCTTCTTCCTTGTTTTTTTTTTCGATGCGAAAGCAAAAACAATAGACCAGGCGGATTTTACAGCAAAGTTGGAAGCAGCAGCCGCTCTCATTCAGATTGGATTTCACTGTGTACGGTGAATTCAGACACTATCACACATTCAGATATTTCTCTGTTCTGTTTTTTTTCTCTCTCTCATGTTATTTTTATAATTTTTTAACACTTAAATGAGGAATATATACTAAAAAAGAGATTAAATTAATTTGCATCTGATCATTAATAAATACAAATTCTAATTAATTAAAACGAAGAATATAATATTAAAAATTAAAAATAAATGATTGAATAGAATAGAAATGAAATCAATAAAAATTCTAATAAAAATGAATGGAATTAATTAATTTATCATTTATAGCATATAGGTTAATCAGTTCAATATAATAAGTTAATAAATTTAATACAATAAGTCTCAGTAGTTATTAAAAACGATCACTCAAAATCCTTTGTCATTTAAAAGTAATTATCGGAAAATTCTGCTCGCACACTGATGAAAATTTCTGTTAAACTTGCGATCAAGAAATGAGAAAATGTGGAGAAGGAGTAAATTTCATACGAAACGTTTCAGGTTTCAGGTATCAAAATGGAATGTGATAGTATGTTTTTCATGAAAACGTAAATGATTTAATAGGATAAATTAAATTTGTAGGCTAGAAAATACTGTCAAACAAAGAGCTTCAAAAGATACCCTCCCAATTAATGTTCGTTTTTCGCGTTGAAAAATAAATTAACGGAGATGAAATTGAATGAATGAAGATTTGTTCTCAGAAAATTGAAGTGATTCAGAAGGTATTACACCGGAAATATTTAAGATGGCACCTGCAACATCGAAGAAACTCATTGAATCAGGCAAGTTATTTCCTCTTATCTTCTACCTATTTCCTTACCTTCTACCTACTTCTAGCTATTTCTACTTTTACCTATTTCGTTTTACCTTCCTCATCCTTCATTGCTACCATTTACCTCTTTTATTTCGCTAATGCTTTCTCTTTATTAAAAACAAAAAGGAATAAAAATAATAAAAGGAAAAATCATTGGAAAACTGGTTAGCTTTTGAAAATAATCAGGAAAAGTTTTTTTTAATTTAATTTGATGCTTCTTTATACTTGAATTAATTAGCTTATACTTTTTTTCGGATAAGATAGAACGACCAATTCTACTAGCCATGAAAGTATAGACTTATGTGAAATTAAAGATTAAAAAAAAACTGTTAAAATGTCATTACAGATAAAGCAAAAAAAGAGAAAGAGGTAGAACTTGAATTAGAAATAGCACAGCTAAAATTACGAATTCGAGAGCGCGATCGAACAATATTTGATTTGGAAGAACAGATCCGAGGCAAAGATGCTATTATTGTTGATAGCTGTCAAATTATCGAACGCCTTGAGCAGTATCATTGTGAGCGATTTTCACCTGATAAGGTAGCAATTATCCTCCAACATTCATCTTTCAATGCAAACTAAATAATCACTTTTAAATTCAACTTGTATCAATACATCAATTACTTTACTTTATTTCAAATTATCAAGAAAATTGAAAAACTTGAAAGTAAATCTTTTTTTTTTTCTGGGGCTATAGCAATTATTGTAGGATTCGTTGGAAGAGAGATCACAAAGTACCGTGCGATGTGTAAACGTAAACGTGAATGAGAGCAGTACTTCGAAAACGGAAGCAAAAGAAGTACAATTATTGGAGGAATTGGAAGAAGAACGAAAATCTAAAGTTCAACTTATGGAACAAAATGAACTTCTGTTGCAACAATGGGATGAAGCATTAGCTTATGTTGAACAGGTATATATCTATATAAGATAATGTTTTAACAGTTAATTATAATTAGCGATAACTAAAGAGGCAATTTATTTTTTTCCAATCTTTTCATATTTATAGCCACCAAAAGAAATCTTTCTGCAACAATACTTTTTTTTCATTATTTGATTACTATTGCGTGCAATTTTAATTTAGGTACAAAAGATGCTTCAAGCTGAGCTAAAACGTTCCAATACACTTATTGATGAAAATGCAATCCTTCGAAAGCGTATCAATGAAACAGTGGTCATTTCAAAAAATAGTATACAATTCGTTGCACTTCTACTTGTTCTATCCAGTCTCTACCTGTATTCTTGGAGTTAATGCAGATGATAACTTTCAAATCTTCCACTATGCTTCTCTTTTTTATCAATGTAAAAAAGGAGTCGGTAATTGTAAGTTTTCTTTAGCCCACTGCATCATTCCATTCATCATTCATTGCGTTTTTTTGTCTACAGCGATTTCTCTCAGAAAGCAAAATGCTAAATATCATAAAGCTGGAAATCTGAATCAATCCTTCCATACAGATTGATTGTACAAAAATTTATCATGTAATTGCATATCATATTTGTTATCAATTATGATCAGATCATATTTTATCATATGTTCAGTATATCGAATTTTAGAATTTTTTGCATATTTAGGCTAGAAATGTGGCAAGAAAGTTCCCCATTCCATTCAATAAAAGCTTTAAAAGCTTCTAAGGATATATTATACTGCTTTTGGTTTCAATGAGCCCACCTTTATCAGATATATTCATAACTCCTGCAATCAAAAAAGCTGTGGAATTATCAAATTTACTTTGAAGTTGCTTTATACAGTTATGCTACATGTTTCTGTTATTTCATACATAAATTTTCATAAACTCTTCTATCCTTTTCTATAAATCCTACAGTGAATACCATAGAGGAAAATCCCTTACACTAGCAATCCAATTCTTTCTGGCATTTAAGAGACCATGACCTAATTCACTAATCTAATTACTTCAGAACTAACTATTTCCATTCATACATTTTGTCAGCAACATTGACAATATCACTGTATGATCCTGACTCCATTTTCACTGTAATGATGATCGAAAATAAGTTGTGGAATGTATGAGTGTTAATTAGAGCGATAATGGAAGTAATATATTGCATAACATAACAGGAAAATGGCAATCCTACATATGCATTTGAAAGGCTTTTGTGGATGAATAATTGAGAGCACAATAAATGCTAAAAAGAAATATAGAGAATGAAAAAAAACTGGAAGAGTTAAATGAATGCCACATACTTCTTTATCTATCAATCAATAAGTCCACACAATTAGTACATACTATCTACAGCAGCTAACATTTCGTGTGAAATATCTTTCAAAAAAAGAAAACAAGCTGAAAAATGTATTAGTGTACGTTTTTTTTGTTTACAAAATTCAATTTGTAAACTATATATAACGGACTGATGTTAGCCAAAAATTATCATCGAATCACTAATATTTTTTGAAGCAAACTATAAAACTGTGATTGATCATTGTGTGTGGCAAAAAGATATTGTGCGGCAAAAGAGTTTGAGAGTTGACAATAGCGAGAGGTATGAATTTAAAACGAGATTTAAATTTTGACATTAGCAATGAAAACTTATGCAGAACAATACTGCAATAAATAAAATATCAACAGTTACCTGGGTAAAATATATTGAAATTTACATGTAACAGTTTTGAAGCAAGATAAATTTATAAAATTATACTGCAACAGGAGATAAAGCAAAAGAAAGTCTGCCTAAAGCACTAATCAAGATGAGTTTCAATTCAGGCACAGGCGAAAATTTAAAAATTTTTTGTAAGCTATATTTGGTACTTCCTCCATTGAGTTATAATCAGTTTAAATTTCATCAATTTAGATCAAAATATCTTTTTTCCTATTCGGCATCCGCAATAAGGAATGATTCCCAAACTACAGATGTCAATTATGGCCACGGATAATTTGGCTATTAAAATGCTTAACTCGTAAAAAGAATGTTTCTGAGACTATAAGTGAATCTTTTCAAAGATAAAAGCACTTTTTTGTGTGCATGTTAATATGATTAGTAGTGTTATGATTCTGCTGGCAAAAAATAATATTGTAAGGGTAATGACGAATAATGACATCAAACTTTTGGAAAACAAAGAGAATTCACCACGCCAACACCACCATCACCATTATTACTCCTCGCTTTTCCCAACCTAACAGTCACATCAGACTCGTCTGATAACTCACTTCCGTCTTCGTCAACCTGGAAACAAAGGATTTGCATGCTTATTTGCATAATTTTATAATAATAAATTGTAAACTATTTGGTTATAATTTTAAAAAGAAAGCGTTTTATTCAACTGACAGAAAGACAGAACAATATATACTTCAACCAATTTTTGGCGACGAGTAACTATCCATACTGGCTCGTTATCAAATCCCAAATTCATAAAAGTGACCCATGTTCGGAACTTCTTCATAAGATGATCCCGCGGTATTCTGCAAAGAAAAATTGTATTTTGCAGCAAAAATTAAATTGCTAAAGACTGACAGAACATAAAAATAAAACTTAAGCATAGTGCAAAAAAAATATTAGGTACAAACTGACTTTTCAGATGGTATAAATACCAGACCAAGCTCGGAGTTCTTTAGCAAATATGATTTTCCTTCTATATCAACATAACTCTCTACACCTGGTTCTAGATGCACCCTCACCTGCAATTTAAATTACTTTTTCACTGGTGATCATGGCTATATTATAATTTCTTATAACTTAACTTATAACCAATTTTTACGAATTATTCTTTAACACTCCTTACGTTCTCTTAGAAAGTAAATTTAGCACATCCTAACATGCAACAATCCAAACTGTGGAGCAATCTCAGCAGGAAATACAAAAAACTTTAACTAATTAACAATAAATTGTTCATACCTGCAAAAAATCCCCCATTGTTTGCATCTTTAGTTTACCCTCAATCTCCTCTAAAGGACGTACTACAATGAAATGATAAGGCAAATCCTTCACTAATGTATCCAGAGATGATATTTTTGCTTTCATCCAAGTACCAATTTTTGCAGAATTACTTAAAGACAGAATTATTGGGCATAAACAGACAGATGGTAAAAGTTAAATAGAGTAATTACAGTTTCAATTCCTATAGTCGAAACATACGAAACATGCAAAAGAATCTTTATGTGAAACTACATAGAATGAATAAAATACCCCAAATATTCTGCAGGTACAATGATCAGTTTACGATTAATATGCCATAAAATACCGTATGTTGAAGTTACTTTGATCAGTATTGTTACTGGCAAAGTCTGAAAATGACCCAATTACGATAAAATTAGATAAAATACTAAAAATTCCTTAGAATATAATTTGCATTACTTTATATTCATAAGAAGCCATTTCGCTTTTCATAAGAGTGAGATGTTTCGAGATGTAAAATATACCGTGCATGGTCTTTTATTTCTTCATCGCAAACTTATCTACATAGCAAATTTTGATTAAGTTTTTTTAAAAAATAAAAAGCTAGAACAAACCAATATTTTCGTACCAACAATATACTTCTTCTGTCGTAGCCAATCAAAATTTTCGTCACATCCAGAAAGCTTCTAAAATGAATTTCAGTAACAACATAAAATGACCATGAAAAAATGGAAAACATGTGACATTAGTATTTATTTATTACAGATCATCAACAAAATCATGCTTTACGCTAACTGATGCTCAATAAATGATAAGAATGATCATAATCGTTTACTAGCAATTACTAATTGCAGAAAAATTAAAAAAAGAAACTGAAAATGAAGTTTCTATAAACAAATTTGAAATAATGCTATAGGAAGACAGCATGAGCAACAAACTATGACATTTTCAAACCAAAACATTTCAGACCTTTTGTGTTGTAGAAGTTATCGTACATGATAATCCTGAGGGACCAGGCTTTTCTTCATACTTTATCGCTCTTCTAATATTTTCGGGATTGGTAACAGGGATACTGTCTGCATCGCTTTGATGGGTAATTTCCGCAGAGAATGGTGGATTATTTGGTAAAAGATTGGTGTCTGAAGAAAGAGGATTGCGAACTTCGAAAATTTTGTTTTCATCATGTCTTTCCTTTTCTAAATTCTTCTGCGGTACTGAAACTTTTATAATATTCTTATCAGAATCCAAAAACTGAGGTTTGTCACTTTCGGCCTGATTATTCATCATATTCAAAGAAAAGTTCAGTTTTGGAATGGTTTTACACTCCGTGCTTGCTTGTTTCCAGTCCTGTAAAAAAACCAGTGGATAACGAAAGTTCTTTGCAATTTAAAATTTAATTCATATATCTAACACAAGCGCAAATCGCCTACTATCATCATCATCGTATCATTTTCGTATACAGCAAACAGTGTGCACGGCCATTTTTCATTGATATCATATTTTATGAGAACTTTAGCCTGGAAACAAATTCAATGCAAAAAATTTCATAAATAATAGTATTAAGAAATTTAGAGAGATAAAAAAAACGAATGGAAAACTTGATGAAATTGTTCCATTTTTTGAAATGTTTCTATTGAATGTTGCAAGCATCCCTTTAGACAAAAAGCATATTTCAGAAGATCAAATCTTATTGTTTTAAAACGTGAAATGAGACTCCCCAATTATGCCATTTTAAATCAAAAGTGCCTTGATCAATGGCTGTCTAAAATAAGAAAAAATAAAAACAAACCTCTAATTCATTCTTCCTAATGCACCTATGGACAACTGGAATATCTGGTACTAATACTTCTCCTAAAATATCACACACCATAGTAAAATATGTCCTTCCTATATCAGTTTGAGTTGTCTTTTCATTTGAAACGCGTATTACTGTGCGGCACTGAAAGTTACAGCATTTAGAAGCTTATTAATAGAAAATTAGTTAAAATGAAGTTAGAACGTTAAAATATCATTATACGTTCACAATTCATATTTTGATGACTTTGTAGCTAATTTTTACTGGAAAAATGTCGCAATCTAAAAAATATCTAAAAACTCCAAGAAGAGAATTTCTGACTTATAAATAACAATTTACTTACAGTAATAGACTTTTCGTGTGTCTCCACTGTTAATGGTTTCTGTTTACTTAGCACACAGTAGATCGCTAAATAGGATACGCCCAGTTCCGTATCAGTTTCGATACAATCGTACTCAACCCAATTAGATGGCTCCAGCTAAAAATAATAGCAGTCTAAAGTACTAAAGATATTTTAAAATTCAGTCTAATTAATGATTATCCATAGAATAAAAATCACTAGTATGACCTTTTGGGTAAAAATAAAAAAAAAGTATATAAAGAATCACTTTTAAATCATCTCATCTTATTTACAAACACAGATCAATGGAGCGCCTTTCAAACAACGAGCTTTTAACAACAAACCACTAAATCGGCAGTAGCACATACAGCGACAAAACCATGCATTTTACCCCAAATAATACTATATTGCGGCTCCCTGAGAATAACGACGCCCAGATACACAACTGACTGTGAATAAAATTCATCGTAATGATCACCGTCCAAATTTGAACCTGCGACGTAAAATAAAACATCCAATCCATCCAAGTTAACTGACTATCAAACGTGAATATTTATCATTTTGATAAATTGTTATGGAAGATTTCGTAAAAACAAATTTAGCAATGTCAAGTATTACATTGGTAAATTACCAACGTAAATGAGATGTAAAGATTACCTGTTATCGCTGATGTACAATTATTAGCAGAAACCGACGATTCTGAAATTTCTTCAGCGAATTTATTTGACAGATTGTTATTCGCCAAAGAATCACAGGATGTCATTTCATCTGTCTTCAAACAAAAAAATTTATTTAATAAGTTAATTAAAATTAATTACCTGTGTATAAGGTTGTTATAATTTCAAATTTTCATCAATGTTCTTCAATTTACATATCTATTAATGCACATATAAATAAATTATATCTACCAAAACAAAGAAATGCGTCGTAACATGAAATTTGCATATGCATTAACCAAAAAAAATTGTGAATAACTTCTCAGTGAATTTCTGATTGTTAATTTAATGTCTCAAAAAAAAAATGAAGTGATGAGATGAGATGATGAGAAAAAATGAAGTTGTACAGTGGTTATGAATGACCATTTCCATCTATAAGATGGAATTATATTAATCAGTTCTTCAAATATTTGCTAATTTTGAACTTTGTAATTTTAAACTTTGAAATTCCGAATTATACATATGACAGTAACATTATTATTAGTTATCATTAGTACTAACGTTATTAGTTGATATGGATTGAATCGGTGCTTGATAATCAGACGACGATAAGGACCATGGCTAGAAAAGATAGATTAACCATTTTTGCGATATTTGGAGACATTTATAGAAAAAGTGAAAACATTTTTGATACATGACAAGTTGAGAAAGAACTATTTTTTTTGATAAGGTACAGCAGCATAAATCACACTCTTTCATCAAAATCATTATGATCATCACATAATGCAAGTTCTTGGGGTAAAATTGACCATAATAAACCGAAAGTATCAGCTACACATCGACCTAGTTCACTCGATGGCATTCTGAAAGAGTAATATAAAAATCATTTTATAGGCAAATTAAAATCATAGGAAGTGAAAAAAATAAGAAATTGGGATAACCTGATCAAAACGGCTTTGTACATAACATCCCTTCTCACTTGACAATTATTCAACTTCAGCAGTTTATTGAAAGCAAAATTACCAATTCGACCAAACTCAAAACTATATGCAAACCATTCATAATCATTTTTTTTAGCCCATTCCATCGGTGGAAATACTATTCTCGTTTCTATTGACACTATCTGCAAACGGATGAAACAATATTTCTTATTAACACATTATTAATTGACAATTGATTCTTGATTTTTACTCAACAATTAAAACGGTATTTATAGAAATAAATTCAGCAAATACACAGTAATTAAGAGTATGACAAAACGAAACTGTAGTATTACTTTTTCGATACTTGAGGTGTAAATCAAGATCGATGTCTTCATCGGAGGCATAGCTACTGGTATAAAACAGCCAATTTGAGATGTTTCAAGATCTGCTTTATTGAGATATATCCAAACTCCCAACTAAAATTATAAACGGAATTCAATTCAAATACTAAGAAAATGTAATGAATAATATTCGTCATTTGCACTGCATATAACTGCATTCAAAACTTGCTTATAGTGTGTTTACCTTGCTTATTTTGAATTGATCAAAGTCATGTTCTTTCCACCTCAAAATTATGAACATCATTTCCTTATTATTAACGACTGCAACACGAATATTGCATTCTAACTCAATTACCTTAAGTATATTTTCCTTCATTATTGCCACGAAAAGTTTTTCTTCTCGAGCCTCCATTAACCATAAATGGACCCGAAATCCATTAATATGTGTTACCAAACCTATTTCCACGCAATTTTCTGCCATCAGTGCTTCTTCTGCTAATCATAAAACTTAGCTATAAATAACATCCACAAAACAAATGGTTCCTTATAAAATGATGACGTTTAGCAGTCGCTAACCCCTTTATCGGGTAACTCCTACTACTAAGCAGAAGCGACTTGGGAATTAAATAAAACATGATTTATTTTAAATATCCTCCCAGAATAGTAAATTGAATACACTCCTAGTAATTACCAAGTTATCTCCATACTTCCATAAATTATTAGGAATACGCAATTTTCCCATAAACAAAAATGTCACTACTTTAAGACGGATGCAAACCGAAAGTTAACTCCACTCATGAAAGTTCGAATAAAACATTTCTGGAAATACTGAAGAGAAGCTGAACTGAAAAATGCTCGCGCAGTACACCATTAGCTGGTTAACAGCTTACTGATAAATACAATGTCAAAAATACAAATTAACCCAATAATTACCTTTATTTTTATAAATACAAAATAGAGTAAAAGAATTAATTATCAATTTGAACAAAATATGAAAAATTTTCTTCTCAAAACCAGCAATTCAAAAATCCTCAATGAAAGAGCTTCAAACTATTTCGAACTTCTCTGTAATCAGACGGCTCTCCGTTGAATATTGTATTGTTTCACCTATATCCATCTTTTGCACTGACTCTACCTAAAAAGGAAAAAATCAATCGAGGCTACTGCTTATTGATAAAATAGCAAATTGGATACTTTCCGAATTTCGATATGTTATTGCAGCCTCACAGAAACTAGAGTTCCTATTTCCTTAAAAATTTCACATCAATACCAAGTGCTCAAAAATTGCTTCCAATTTACTTCACAAACCATAACACGCATTAAGAGCAAAAATTCTACCAATATACATCTTCAGAACTAAAGTTTAGGAAAAAAGAGAAAAAAAATCAAACTCACAGCCATATTGCAAAATAAATCTGTGCTAGCGAACCGAACAGTTACTGGAAAGAAATGATTAGATTGACCGTTCGGAGTGCTGAATTCTAACGAACCACTTTTATTCGACTCATCAATAACAGGCAGACTCCATATAAGCTGCGATCTTGATCTTACATATTCATAAGTGCCTTCACATTCCGAGATTACCGGAACAGTTGCCGGTCTGCAAATGTAAACAAAATATAAAGCAGTTGTTTCACAAATTTTAATATAAAGAAAGGAAAAAAAAACTTTTGTTAAACATTTACGGTAAGGGGATGATGATGACAACGTTGTTCAGTGTCATATTTTCGGCTTGAAGCGTATATTCAATGTTTACTACACATCCATCGGGGTTTTCATTTGGCCAACAATTGACTGAAATTCAAAATTTCTACTTGGAAAAGATGCCTATAGTTAGGGTGAGTATAGTGAAATAGTGATTCTTCACTAAATGGTGATCGGTATTGTGTCAGACGTATGCAAGAGCTAAGGAATTTCTCGGATTGGAAAACTGCAATAGATATATTTGTCACAGTGATCTTCTACAGTGATTTAAACAAACTTGAAATGGGAAGCATTTCTTCGCTGTTCAAAAGTAATCGCCATTTTAGTACGCCAACATCCATATTTACTGGGAATGGTTTCTGTACTGATTTCAATTTTAGCAATGATTTTTGTTGCCATTCCTTTCTATCGAGATTCGGATGCACCTAAACTGATGATCAGTTAGCTTTATTGATGAAGGAATGATACTATATTTTACTAATATTTTATCCTTCATTATTTACCTGTAACTGCGCACCATATTTGTCATTATTATTGATTTGAACACAGACAGTAGCAAATTGTGGACCACTTATTAAAAGTGAAGCACTACCCAGTACCTTTAAGAAAAAAATTATTTTCATGGATAGCACTAATAAAAAATGGAATACAATTACTGTATGGTTACCTTATACAATGCGATTGAGGAAATCTATTTATCAGACTCTAAAGATTTTGATTCAGCTTGGCATCATTGCTGTATTACTGACAAATCGTTGTCTAACCAATTGTCGACATGATAATTTAACAGCTTTCAAGCTGTCGCAAAAATTTAAATATTCAATGAAATTTTGCACTAAGATAACAAAATGGATGTAAAAAACATGAGATTCACGCTGACATTTTTTCATAAAACTCAATGTTTTTTTTCAGAATTCATGTTATACCTCCCCACTTTCGAGGCCACCATCCCGCGATACTGATGCCGACAATTTCTCCTCAATTTTGATATGAACAGGAGCACGTGAAATAGTAGATGAGCCGGTTTTTGATGCAGTTCGATCACCTGCATCAGCAATGTCCGATGCACGTAAAGGTGTATCGACTACTTGTCCTCGAATAAAATATTATATACAATAAATTAAATAAAGTGCATTGATTTGATATTTTATGGATCATTTTCAGTCATGGAAGAATAAAAAGAATGTCCTGATATACTAATCCAATCCTAGAAAATGAGACGGTAATGTTCGACTATAACATTAGGAAATTATATGATTTAAGCAAATTAATTTAAAAGATTATTCTGCTTTCCAGATAGAAACTTACTCTTTGTTACTGTGAACATCTCTTTATATTCATGCTTACATATTTAAGATTGGCATAATTTGATTATATTGTTGCAAAAATCATCAGGATTATATTAATGGTTTCTGCAAATTTATATTCTAACCAACCTTCTCTCCTTAATTGTTTTAAAAATTGGTCGTCATCAATATTTTTGGAGCCAAGTTTCAGTGCCTTTCCGCTTCCACGTGTAGTTGCTTGTGTTTTTGGTTTTGAAGCTAATCGTATAGATGTATCATCAATAACTGCCGTTAAAGGTACCGATGACGAACTAATAGCTGTTGTGCTGCTTCCCAGACCTAAATCATGTACGTATTTTAATAAAAAGTTTTTTAAAAAACAGTATATATTAGAGAGCTATAAGAATAAAGTACTTCTTCCAGATTTTCGCTGTTCTGCCTTCAATTTCTTCAATTCCATGGCTTTCTGCGTCATTAATTCATTAGCAGCTCGCTCTTGAGCCTACAAAATGAATGAGTGATACGAATGAAAATTATTCTCATCACCTAACTTTGATAATATAAGCCCTTTAAAACTTACTATCTTTATCTGATTGAACACTCGTTCCTCATGAGAATCCATTTCCGTAAATGTACGTATCTGTGCTAAGTTGACATTTTCGCGATATCCAAGAGCAACGATTTCATCAAAAGCAAATACGAGATCGAATAAATTTGCTTGTATTTCTTTTTCATCATTAGAGCGGCAATATTCTGGAATCTGAAATATAATCTACGAATGAACAAAATTTGGAAACTTAAAATCATAAGTATCTAAAAACAATAAATCATTAGTGCCAAATTGAAGCTGATTAAACACTAGAACTCGTAGTACTCATCGCTACTTTATAAGATGACAAACTAACCACTCTTGAAAACAATCGAAGAGTTTCTAAATCTTCTAGAATATTCGATGCTTTGGTGGTAATCAGGACAACGTAAACATTGTCCAGTGGATGGAAAACATAACGCACGCTATCTGTTTCAATGAAAGTATGCTGACGTTGTGCTAAAATAAATAATCTTTAATTATATAAAAAAATGCAGAGGATGAGTCCTTCGTGGAATCAATAAAAATCAAAGACTTCAATTTGTACTGTGTTCTGTTCAATGACTAAATCAAATGAGATAGTTCGATACAATTCAGAGTCTTAAACCTGGTTATTATTCAAAGTGAAGAAGCGACTACTCTTTAACTAAGAAATAAACTTACACTTGTCGGAAGCAATTAACTTGGGAAAAGCATCCAATAATCCTTCCAAACGAGCTTTTGTCATGTCCGAGATGAAAACCCTTGCCAAAAGCGCTGAAAAGAACAGAGCTAACGAACAGGAATATCAGATGACTGTACCACTGCTGAATGCTTCTGTAGCTTAGATCATTGAACATTCATTCACTGCACAAAATGGTAAACTAAAAGAATTTAATTTGATGGAAAATTTCCACATAAACGTCTTCACTTTATTAAATCTATAGCACAGATATCCAGTTTATTAGAAATGTTCAAAACATTTTACGTAAATGTAATGATGGATATGGAAGCTTACGTTTTCCCGTCTTTGTTATAATAGCCGCTCCAATCAGAACCATCTTTGTACCTGAAATATTCACGAATCATTATTACTATCTTTTAATTCCATAATCTCCATCCTCATTATCAAAAATTTATTGTGCTTATCTTTAATGAAAATCAATACTGCTGAAATCAACAAACAGATTTCATGTTTTTATCCTATACAATTCTAGATTCAGAATTTGGCTAAAATCCACAAAACACTGTTTTTAATGAATAGAAATGAAGTAATATCTCTTGGGAAGAAAGATTTTTTTTAGGCAATTAAGAAGGATATAGAGATATTCGATAAGTTTTATCAACTCATTGCATATTCCTCATTATTCTTATCGATTTGCGCTTGACTTATTTTTATCAATGATTCAACAATATAATGTACATTTTCTAGGAATACATTTCCATAGTTTTTCTCTTCAAGTCTCAATACATATACTACTAGAACCTTTCTAAGAATGTTTTCTCTCGTGTACAATTGAAAGATAATAACCGTAATGGTAAGTAATAAAAAAGATAAGGTTCCAAGATTATCCTACGACCTGTATTATCCGCTTCCGTAAGCTACAACTTCCACGTTTCCTTCGTGTATGAGCCACGCGAACGAATTGCTTATTACACCCACAATGCAAATCACCGTGTTTCAATACTGATAAATCCTTGTAAGTTACATACAAACGCTAAATTCAATTTCCCGAGGAAATGATCAGTGTTAGGACAGCGATTTATGAATATCAGTATAGCATTCTACTACATCTAACAAATTTATGTTGAAGCCAAAGACAGAACGCTAAAACCAGAGTTCTTGAACATACGAGGTTTTCGTACGATTTATTAAGCTTAACAACGATTCAATCATGTGAGGCTACAATGTCATTTATTTATTTCGGAGACATTCTATATTTTATTTTTTGACTGTGTTAAGTATCCGAATATCCGAATCCAAATATATATATATATATTTTTTTTCCTCACCCACAATACACCCAACCAAAATTACACCACTCTTATTACAATGGCAATATGTATGTGTGTGATTCAAGACGCAAAAAACTTTCTTTTTTAATTTATTGATGAGATTCGATATGCATCTACATCTCTGTACTGAAAAACCCGTGACTAGTTCACTGATTAATGTAAAAAAAGGAAGAAAATACATCATAAATAATTCAAAGTCTGCAAACAAACTTATCTGAATGAAAGTCAGGAATATACTTAAAAACTTGATTTAATGAGCTCGAAAAATGTAAACCAGCGTACATGAGACTAGTCCAAAAGCGGCAGTTTGCCGCGGTTTCAAGTATTTTTACAATCTAAAGCGAAATAACAAATGGAAATTCAGTGATATGCCGAGAAACAATAGGAGAAAATTGACACGTTTAACTATTAGCAAAATTGACCAATCGTTTGATGACAGTTTGATAGCCGGCTAGTTCTTCTTCATAAAGTTGGTCCAGCTTGGCTGCCTTTTGCTCTGCATTCATTTGACTTGCTACAACTGCTGCATATTCATACTCATCCAAGACGCTTGATAGCTTCCTCCAGTCTCGTTCGCTTCGCTACAAAGAGGCATTCGATGTTTAGAAACAAAAACTGTGCATATTAGAATGAAAAACATGACACATGAAGCGCTCTATGATAATAAGAAAGAAAGTTCTGTATGAAAGAAGCACATTTTTATTTCGCTTACAGTTCATATGCCTTTCCCAACTAAAATCAAATAGGATTTTTAAATATGTAGAGGAGAGCATATTTAGAAAGCCAGAATATAAAATCAGGAGTAAGTGCTCGAATGAAATAAGAAACTGACTTTGAAAGGTTTTTCAAGTCTTTTCTTAATCTCCGATTGATATTCTTTCATGGCTTCTTCATCTCGCACACCGATATGGTGCAAACGGAGTATTTCATAAACGCGCCGTGCTTGTTTCTGGAACAATTAATTTAAGCTAGGGTATGAAATCTGTCTCATTAAATCACTGAAGCACTAAAAAAAATTGAAGTAACTTCTCAATGCTTCTATGAGGAAAAAATACTTTATAAATTGAAATTTGAACAGAGAGAAGGAAAATAATGACAACACTGCTCCGATGAAAAATCTTACTGGATTTATTTTAAACCGTAATAAAGCAGCATTTTTCATTTCTTCGGTGAAACCCTTTTTCAAATTATCGGCATGGAATTCCTTTAGTGTTGAGCAGTTCGAACAATTCACATAGTCTCGAGTTATTATAAAAGACTCTGCAGGAGCCTCCGCTAAAAAAATATTTCTGAAAGAAAAAGTGAAAATTTCCGGACAAATGATTCCCGATGCTGTCTGATAACACGTGATAGAATGAAAAACTAACTCTTCCATACTTCTAATATTCTTACTAAGTAATCTATAATTATTTCCTGTATGAATTAGAAATCCGTAAGAAAAAGAATGCATTATCTCAGTGTGAAAGAAAACATTATTAAGAATTTCCCAATTCGGAGACAGCGAATTATGAAATACCGCATCTCAAACCATCATATTGATTACATGATTCCGTAACTTTTAGATACAGAAAAACGCTAAAACTAAAACCGACCTGTAATGTCAGCGACTTTAGGATCTTGGATTAAGTCGTTATATATTGCTTTCAAAAATTTAGCACCAATGCCAACGCCTCGATAATGTGGAAGCAGTAAAATCTGAGCAATTCTTGGTCGAATTTTGTCTGGATACTTATAAAATCTGACAAGTGATGCATATCCCGCAAGTATTACACGTGAAGCTCCATTATCTTTCTTACATGATTCGTATCTGAAACGAAACTCTGAAAATGGACAACAAAAATACTCGCATTTAATATCAAATGATTTAAGCAGAATAAATAACATCAATTTTATGCTTTGACACGTCAGATTCGAAATAGTTTTGGCAAGAATTGGAATTACATGAAGCAGTTAAGCGATTTCGAAAACATTTGACAAGATATCACAAAAACTAACAAGAAATAGTGCTGCCATCGTGGATCATCATTATCCGTGTACTGGGCAGCTTCAATATACCAAAAGGCAATAGTCTGAACTCGAGCTAAATAAGCATCGAATCTGGGCGAACTTCTGTTAACCATCCAGATCTGCAGCTCTCGACCACCTAAATTGCCGAAATTTACAACAACAAACAGTTGCTTACAATTGTAAAATGATTTCGAAATGTCGAACAGGATTATTTACATGAAACAAAGTATGGCGAAAATTGCAATTTTTTAGTAAAAAAAGTTAAAAGTCCACAACTAAGACTGCAATTGCAGACCAGGAAACTATTGAAGTCATTTAGACATACTTTTTATCTGAATGAACAGTACTGAATTACTGTGAAGAAATTCAATTCTCAGAAACGAACTCCCCAAAAACTCAATCCTAATAACACATAGCGTATCACATCCGATTATTGTAGGAAATGCTCTAAAGATCAATCAATATTGAGAACACAAATTACTTACCAGCAGTGAATTTGGAAAGAAGCTCTCCATAAGGACAGAAATTTTTCTGCTCATCCAAACGGGACTTAAAAATAGCACTTGTCTGGCATAATATTTCCGTTTGTTCAGCTGGTAGCTGTTCGCTTAAATTTTGAATTATATTGTCGGCCTAAAATGAAAACGAGGTAATACAACATACAGATCCAGGGTATTTAAACAATGAATCAAATGAATATACAATAAATCAGAAAGAACGAACTTTGAATTCAGCCGTTAATGATGTTATTTTGGTTGTGTACGTAATTTCAGGATAAAAATACGCAGATGCATCAGTATAATGTATAGTGATGTTTAGGTCCTTGTAACCAAATATTGTTTCGCTGAAATAAATTTCAAAAATTACGATTACAGAAAGCTGACTTCGCATGGGAATACATGACTGAACAATGCTTCTCGAAAGAAAAAATGGTGAAGTGCGATGAGGTTTGTGATAAGTAATTACTGAACAGCAGATTGAGATAAGGATTGTAAACACTCGCGTGATAATCAACCAAAATCTACAATAACTTACTTCTCTCCAAAATGCTGGTAGACATATAGAGGAGGATGTCTTGCCGCTGAGATCATTTCACTCGTATCGGACACTGCAAAGTTAATTGATAAACAGCAGCAATGGTGAAAACAGGAGAGTAAAATGAAAGACTCACCAAAGGTTAGTGATATTGCCCGAGTACCATCCGCCAAGAAATCCGCATATTTTCCTTTTATGTTTGACATAGCCATATTGAGATTCACTGCATATCTAGCTTCTGTAATGCATAGTAACGTAAGGTAACAACATAGTCTACAACACTACATGAAACCTATACAGATCTTCACGGAAATACCGAGGTATTCCGGTACTCCCAGTACTTACCTACTCCATCTACTATCTTACTCCTCATCAAGTCCAACACGGTGCAGTCCAAATAATACTGTGCTTATAGAACCACGGGGTACGGTATTGGTCGTTTCAAGACCCATGATGCACATATTCAAAAGTCAGGGAGTAGGATGGAAGTGCCGCCTACGTGTGAAGTGTGTGTGTGCGAGCGTTATGTGCACTGTGCGAGGCGTTTCCTTTCTCTCTCTCCCTTCTCCTCCTTCTCTGCCGCACATCCTTTCACTACACTCACTGTTTTGCGATGTTTTCGCAACATCCTCTTTCTCTGTCACACTCTCTGCATCTCATACTCTCTCACAGGTATAGATATGTGCATACATACAGAATCGCGTCGCGTTGTCATTAGCATCAGGGGGTGCTAGGAGCGGCGGTGCGGCGAGGCTAGTCGAATGATTCGTCTGTTCCGCACGGGCACTTCCCATCTCCTGGGATATTGCCACCTGTCGTCGTTTGGTCTCCAATCTTATTCCTTATCAGTGATTTCGCATTTCTCATCCATTCTCTGTAACTGTTTAGTCTGTTTCACTGTTTGTAATGATCTGTCATAAACGATCTCTTGTTTATATCACTTGCACCGAAACTTCTGATAAATCTTTCAATCATATGTCTCTCTCCTACACTTATACGTTGTACTTATTCACCTCCTGATAATGTACCTATTTATGTATAGCATTTATATCGTACATTTCTGTTTCTATCGCTTCTTATGCAAATTATATGATAGCTTGCTGTTTTTGCAGCTTTAGCCACAATGACTGAATACTCTGGAAAATTAGATATTTCAGTTTTTATGTGATAGCATTGTATTGTCTGCAGTGTTTCATGTATGGTTTTTTAAGCAAACTTAACAAGTTTTATGGATTCATTTTTCTTATATACAGTTATAATAAAGTGTATAAGGCTTTTGGACGATAGAAAACAACAAATTACTCTTTTCTCTTGTAAGGACATTTCAGTTTTGTTAAGACACAAGCTTGTCCTGTGAAATGAGAGTGGACGAAAGACGGAACCATGCTGTGTTGTTGGAAGATATAAGCGGAGAAGCTGCAGTCGACAACATATGTGGTTTAAAAATGGGAAAGATTCTTTAGAGTTAAGATCCCTTTTAATTCTGAAGAATATTACGATCTGATGTAAAAAGTTGAAATTAGGATTTAGTTGGGATTAAATAATTAATTACAAAAGTTTCTTTCATATTGAGAATATATAAGTGAAATATAATTAATATTCGTGGAGTAGAACTGTATTTATCTCAAATGGCTGACTCCACAGATATTTTCGGAAAGATCAAATATCACATATTTTACTTGTGAGTATTTGCCGACCACTGTAGTATTTTCACTAAGCAGCAATATCCTTTTCATTTATTCAAATTTCATCTCTTTAATTTTTTAAAATGCGACTGTTAGTGGAGTTACTACTAATTACATATACCATCAGGACAGTGCGCTTAGATTCTTTTTTGCTAAGCAAAATTTTCGTTTTTTAATCCATTAGTAACTGATCTGTTCACTATTAATTTGCTTTTCTGCAATTTTCTGGAGCTATTTTCATTTACCTTAATTTTGATTCATCCAGCGATAGGATTCGATGATATTTCTTATATATCGTTTGCAAGGGAAACCTTTTGCAAAGGAAAAGTGGAAAAAAGTTTTCCATTCAATATAATATTATTTATCATTTTCCGTGCAAATTCATTGTCATATGATCGTCTTTTATGTTGTACGGTGCAAACTGGGTGAAAATTATCCACTCCAGCCTGTTTCTATCGTTAGATTAAAATCAGTATGCCTCAGTCCTACAAATATGATCATGAGATTCGAGATCCAAAAATTACTCGTGTTCTTTTCATAATGAATTCATGCCTAAATTTCTTCAAGTTCTTCATTTCAGGACATAAAATTTAGTTTTGTAAGCCGTACAGAATACACGGAGGAATTTGTGTTATGTCGAGGCGGCGGTGGGTGAAAGGAGAATTCAATGGGACTCGGAACTGTGGTTGATATATCAGCAACACCGGTTAATAGTGAACAGTTCATTGTAATCTTTCCGGTTCTTTTTTTATCGTAATTTGGGGTAATAGCCTAGTTTAGTTAAGCAAATTTATTTACTTGTTTATTTTTCCTCCTTATTTTTACGTAATTTTTTTTTGACGGAGAACAGTGCAGTATTTTAGGTTTTGTATATTAAAAAATTTCTCTTTCGACTGTAGCAGCACATTCATTTGAGTGAAATATATAGTTGAGAAACTAAGTTTTTAGTAATAGCCCAACTTAAAATTATTTTTCAGATGCGTAGTATCAAAGATGATTGTGGTGGCGAAGCTGCTGACATGAGTAATGATCAGATCACAACAACTTTGCATCCTTCTTCATTGCTTCTGGATCGTAATATATCAACACCAGAAGTGAAAGATACTCTTTCTTCTGAACACTCAAATTTGAGGCTATCTGAAGCTCACGAAGATGTGCCTTCCGATCCTTTTGTATTTTCAACTGATCAATTAAAGGGAAATGAGGTCAGTTCATATTTATTTCAAATTATTTCAGCAATACAAAACGAGTTTTTTTGGTTAAATAATTTGAAGTGATCAAATAACTTAAAATACAAATGAACATTTGTATTCAAAGCACACATTTCCTATAACTTCTGAAAATCTTTTTCTCATTTCTTTGCTTTGTTTAGATGCATTTACTCTCTTTGTTTCCTACTCTTTCAATGCTGAATAGTAAACTCTCAAAGAATCTATTATAAAAAATGCAATATCCTTTGTATTTGCGCTAAGCAAAAGATAGATAATAAGTGAATATTTCTTCGTTCAATGAGTTTATTTCATAAATGAAGAGTTGTGACATGTGATAGTTCTCTAGATTTGTTCAACAAATGGTACAAACACAGTGTCGGCTGCAGAACAGCCTTTGGAGGATCGTTGTTTTGATTCCAGCAATTGTCCTCATGACCCTGAACCGTCTACCTCAAAAGAAGGTCTAGCGTCAAAAGAAACCAGTAATGGGCAGAAGGATCAATCTTTCAATTTAGTAAATGGAAAATATAATCTGAAAACATCAGTTGATATGGGAGACTCGAGTCAGATTTCTCCTAATGATTCAGAGGAACCCGTCAAGGTATTTTGCCTGGAATATTATCACATCATATAAAAGATGAAGTCAATAGGATACAACTATTACATTGTTTATTTCATCGTGAATTATCACCATGTAACCTAATCCTAATTATTGTGATGACTGAGTACTCGAGTATGGCAAGAAATGTCTTGAAGTCCAAGTAATCCGAAAAGGGATTATATATCCAAGCTGCCAAGGACTTGAATGATATGAATAGTTTAATTGAAATGATGATCAATCAAAGCATTTTAGTTTGCAATATTATAAACATCTTTTAAAACCTGATATATTCTATTCTGATTCATTTAATATGGTCGATGAATAAAGAGTGGTAGCTTCATGGTATTTTATCAGACAATACGAAAGCTTTATGGTTATAGCTAAAGATTGTAAACACGTTTACAAAAAAACTGTCAAGATTTATTAAGGTGAAGAGCGCCAAAAGCTCAGTTACTCGGAGCGAGTGGTTTATGTTTTTCTTTACAGGATGTTACAACACAACTTTCAACAATGTCTTCTGGAAGCAGAAATCAACATATCGGAAGTACGGATTTGAACCGACAGATCTCTCCCATTGTTCTTAAACAAGAGTCGTTTCCCGCAGTCGATATTCAAGGAGTACCTCGGCGATCGCTAATAAATACAGCTCCTTTATCGCCAAATCATTACGGTTCTGTTTTGGCTCAAAAGCCACTGCCATTTCGAATTAATAAACGTTCACAGCTCTCCAGTTTACAGAAAACTTCAGGACTTATCAATGCTAATGAAATGGTACATCCCGAAATTTCGGCAGATGTAAAGGAACAACCAAAGAAACAAAAATTTCAGGTATAATAAAGGGATTAACAAATGTATAATTAGGGACAAAATTGCATATCGAATCGTTTTATGCCGAATGATTCCAAAAAGTGCTTTCATTCTCGCAGTTAGGGAATGAAATTCGTGAGTTTTGTATTTATTTAGGAGGAAAGGATAACGACTGCACCTTATACGCCATCCTCATCAGTACCATTTGTGAATACCGGTGAAGATCATTTGCAAATTCCTAGTGAACAAATTTTGAATAAAGCGTTGGATTTATTGCGGAAACCAACACAAGATAATATAAGTGAACCGAGAGCTGCAACCAAACGGAGTTATCCGAAAAAAGTTAGTTCGAGGTAAGTTACTGGGCATATGCAAGTTTTATCTTTTAGAGCTTTTTTTACCACTGTCTTTTGTGAAACGCAAAGCAGCTTTCTGAAGTCTCATTTAAACCTGTCGCCACTGAACATACACAGGGTTTGATATGTTCGATTATCGATAGTAACTGTGGACGGGCTCAATTTTTTCAGCTTTGGTTTCTGGAATTTGCTTTTAGTTTAATTTTTTGTTTCATGGTTTTAACAGCGTACTTTTATTACATTAGTGATGATAGTGCGAGTAAGTATACTGTAAGCGAGGTTTAATAACTAAGTTAATTTTATGGAAAATTGTTTCATATCAGATTTTGGATACTGAACTTATTTCGCTTACTTCCTACTTGCTAAAGCAATCTTTTTCATTATTTTTGCAATCATTTTCAAAATCTCCACTCTTTTACATTATTTTATTTGTTTAGTCATCTTTATCTCTTTACTTTTTGTAGTTTTCAAAATATTTTAGCGCTGTGATGGACTATAAAGATGGTTTATATAGGAAAATATTGCAAGAAAAAATTGGAAAATTACGTGACAAGAATGGCTTGGCATTGAGTGTACCACATGTATGTTGTTTTTAGCTCGGTTTTTCTAAAGAGTTTGAACTAGCTTTTCATTTTAATATTAGTTTTAATGTTAATGTTAATTTCACGTAATAATAATGCTCTAAGAATTTACGTCAACACTTTCAGCTAGAACGTGCTCATCTCAGTCAGCTGGTTAATTTATTACAACGTTTCAAGAATCACTTTTCTCTTAATGATTTCCTATCAAAGGAAGTTTCGGATCACATTTTTGGTGATAGTTCAACTACTGTCACCGATAAACTGACTCAGGATGCTCAAGATCCGTATGCTTTTGCGAAATTTTTTATATATGGGAAGGGGGGGGGGGTATTTTGTTTATTGTCGCACTTAGAGCCGAACATCTTGCATAGAATATTATTTGATCGACCTTTATCTTCATTTTTGTGTTCAATACTGTTGAAGATCTAAGAACAAAGCTATGCAGAAGTTGAAAAGATAGATAAATATCTGTTGTTTCGTTTGTCGGAGTAGAGTCATATTTATTGTATTTTAGGATGTCTGGTGAGTCGGATAAACGACTGATGAAATATATTATGGATGCAGATGTAACCGAATCGGAAGATAGTGATAGGGAAAGCGAAGGACAGGTACCATCAACATCGAGTGCTTATCTACCATTCAGGTATTTATATACACATATATGTCTTCGAGTTTTCTTTCTGATTGAACTGAAACAATCTGTTCAGGAGCTTATCATCCTATGCGTATTTCGATGAACGGGTCAGTTTGGGTACGCTGGATGCAAAAGCACTTTGCATAGAAGAAGACTGTGAGGAAAAAATAAGTGTCGTGTATCGCCAGGTTCATTTCCATTTTATTATCTCCATTACGTGTCCATATTTGCACTTACTGAAGATAATTTCATTAAAATGTTTTGATCTAGAATGATGATTCTGTTTTTTTGCCAATAATTCTAAACTTTCTGTTATTACACAAGTTTCATTGTGTAATAATAGAAAGTTTAGAATATTATGCATTCCAGCTGAATAATATCCGAAGACAAAAGAAGAAGGTATATTCATGGAACGACGAAGTTTTGAACGAATGTTGTGCAAGATGTTTACCATTTGATGGTAAAAGAAGACGTTTTCTGAAAAGGAGAAAGTTTGTTTCCAGTTCTTGTGCGAAAATGCTTGAACTCTCATTATTCCGTCTGATTAAAGCAGAAATTCATTTTAACTTTTGAATGCATTATATCGCTGTGCATTCTATATACGTATATTTAGAGTGGACAGAATAGGGAAAAATGGTCTCACCGAATATGAAACTCCTATATCGTTGGATGCCGGAGAACGTGTGCGAGCATATGCTAATGTGGATAATCGAGTTTATCCTCTACTTCCTTTGCTAGCAGGTCTTTTTATTAAGATTATCTCTAAACCCTTTGTAATTGTCTGGAAAATGAGATATAAATGTAATTTCGATTACTTTTGATCAAATATGTAATGTGTAATTCTCATTTCTCTTTTTATTATTCTGCTGTGTTCCAAGGTGATATCTTAATTCACTGGCCACATATTCTGTCAACATAAGAAAAAACGCTGCGAATCATGAGAAATTTAGATAATAATCTGTTAAATTATTCATTCTATCTTTATAGCAGTGCCCGTAGAGCGTGGAGCTGAAGTCTATTGCCGCCGAAGATCAACTCGTCCAATCATACATCTGCGTAAAAGGTATGAGTTCTTACATTTATATATATTTATATTTATATTGATATTTTTCACAATTAAAAAATTTCTAGATTTGATCGGTCTCCGTGGACTACATTTCTAGAGGAACGAAAGGTGGTAGTGAAAGAAGCAGTTATAGTGGATGATAGACAGACAAGACGGAAACGAGAGAGAAGTGAGAGCGAAGAAAGTTATGATGATGATGAGGAATACCAACCGCCTACAAATTATTCTCAGCGAAGCTCATATGTAATTTTTTAATTGCTTTTTTCTTTTGTTTTTGAAATTTGGCTTGAACCTCTCATAACTTCTATGTTAGGTATCTCTGAAGTTCTTGATTAAAAAGACTAATGGTTCTTAGTTTACGTTAAACAGTCGACCGGAGTAGTTAGATGTTTATTCATGTCACGATGTAACCATGAATAAACATTCTAAAATAATGATACGGTTCCGGACATTGCATTAGATCTTAATTTGAGCGCAGTTGAGTTGTTGTTATTATTTTTAGTCTAAACGATCGTCGACATTGAAACGTGCTGGACAAAACCTTGTGGGAAGATCGTTTGACCGAAAGAGGAACGGAGATTTCCGCAACCGTAGATTTACTAACCATCGACTTCGACTGCTTCGCACAAATGATGTTGAAGATGGACTTGTGGAACCAATGCCCGGTCTTCCTCAGAAAATTGATTATAAAGAAATTTGTATACCGCAGTACGTACCTTTTTAGAGTTTTTTATTTCATTTAAAAATAAAATCATCTTTTTCTTTTCTCGTAATTGTTTATTTACCATAATTTAGAGATGTATCTAATGTAGGCATGATTTTTTTGGATCTTACTGAAAATATATGGTATAAATTTCGACTAATTTTTTTTTGACATGTATGCAGCTCTCCGTAATACACTAATTGGTTCATGTTATTTCTAGCTGGGAACGAAAGCCACTGAAACTAGTGCCGGAGGAAGGTTCAGGATGCACGCACCTGGCAGAATGTTCATGTGTAGCAAACATATCACGGCGACATCTGCCATACGAATTAAATGAACGGAAACGTTTCCAACAGTACAGGTTCATTCATGTTTACAAAGTTTATAATGCCTTGCCTTGAGCATTAATTTTCTTGATGTATTTTTCCCAGTAGCGTTCTCTAAACGATATTCGACAATGGGGATGGAGAATGAATAGTGCACTAATTTATGGATGTTGAAGTAGAGCTATTTTCTATCAGCAACTGGATATAAATTTTCTTTTTAGGGATTATGTAGCCGCAAAATCAGCAGCAACAGCCTCTAAATTGTCAGGATCAAGTCATTCCAAAATTCCAGCAGCAAGCACAGCACCATCTGCTACTGGTTCGGCTGAAAGTCTGAGTTTACTAGAAAGTGTTCAGTCAGTATCTGCTGCACCAAGTCCAGCAGCTCCATACTATACTTTCGATGACGATCAACTGAGTTCAAATAATGGTGAATTAATATCTGTACCGGAATACGATCGACCATCACTGGCTTCGCCATATTCGCCGAGAATTTTTCCCGTTCCATTTGTATGTTTTTTTGTTAGAGTAAATTTTAATTCCAATTTATAATTTTTTTTTCATTTTTTAAAGAATTCTTTTCACAACTTCTGCTGTGAAATATCCAAGACAATAAATTTATTCGCTTTTGCGAGTTTTACGAATACGAATATAGCTTTCGTATAATTTTAGAAAATTCCTTATTAGAGTCGTTTAGATGACTTTTTCAGTTAAGAATGAGGAAATCGTAGGATTTATATGAAGAAAATTGCGCAGTTTTGGAAATTAAGCGATTCGAAATAACACTACGGAGAAAGATGGTTTAGAATCCGTGTGAGCTGCTGTTAAATTTTAAAACTACCATTGAGAATTGAGAGAGAACACACTGTGATGTTTCAGCTTGCCGATTCTCAGTCGATGAAAAATGAAAACAAATAATTTTGTTACCGGGTCTCAGTCAAGCAGTTTTGGTATAATAATGACGAATCTCTTCAATCAGGAAAAATAATGGTGTTGCGACAACGATTCTGAAGTTAACATTTTTTTCCGGATGATTCAGGACTTTATCAGGGCTATTTCCGACATGAAATTTTAATAGAGGAGCATATCGGTATTATTCTAGAAAGTAATGGTCGATAGTTTTAGCGGCAGGTCAAGTTATAATTGAGGCAGGGTGCTGTACTGATTAGCGGTGTATAATTTTACTATTAAATCATAAGGATAGACAAACTAAAGATGGTTTGAAGACGCCTGTGTATAGCGTGAATCTGTGTTCACTGCAAGCTTTTTTTTCGAGACGTGTACTTTTTTTGCTTCCTAGCATTTTTTCTTTCCTCTTGCATGTTTAAATTTTCTCTCCCGGTATTTTAGCTCTTTGTTGAGTACTACTTGATTTTATTTGTTTCATTGTCGGTGAACTTTTTATACATGCAAATGTCACGTGATTTTGCATATAAGTCATACACAAAATTTGAATGTTTTTTGTGGGAAAGGGAATCCATTCACAAATTTAAAGTTCGGAATATGTTCTTGCTCCATTTTCTCTTTATTTTGTTGTTCCTTTTTTTAGAATTACTGAAGAATGTATATTTCTTTTGTTTTGTTTATTAACCTCACCGTTTTTAATTCAGTCAAGGTTGACTGGATTGGATAGCTAAACTTTATTCTTTTATCCCTTGTACCTGCTATTTGTTCATGAATGGTTTCGGAATTTATCCTAGGTTGTAGGACTTGTATTCCACTGTGAAAATTGTTTTCTGTTTTTTATGGTTTTACAATTTTTGAAGATGTATTTTAAAGCAAGCCTAGACTAGCAACATATAACATCTCTTGTCTGTATTTTTTATCGTTAAAGGAAGAAATTTTGATAAATTTCTTTGTTTTGTTATTTTAATGTTTCCTCTTGTACAATACGTATCTCATTAAATCATGCTATCGAACATAAGTAAACAAGCATTTTATGACATTTGTATTCCCTTTCGTTGTTTTTTATACTTTAATCAAATAAAATGATGAAATTTGTCTTTTGTATTGAAGGCAAAGGGAGTCAGATAGAATTATGTTAGGCAAGATTTCGGATTTATAATTTCTCAAAGCGTAAAAAAACTAAGTTCTAAATAATACTGTTAACATTTGATGACATTCAACCCCTTGGTAGTTTGAAAATGAAGGTGAAAACTTATTTCTTCATCATCAGCGATTTCTAAAAAACAGCGATACATAAGTCATGTCGAAAAATGGACACGAATTCTAATGCACGACGATAGTGTCAGCATTTCTCTCAAATTAGAAGACATCGGGATCTCTTGACGTGAATACGCTCAACCATTTACCGCTCAGTTAATGGTCAATATTGGAAGCTTCACTTATGACCTTCAATTATCATTGCTACCATTTCTCATTATGAGAAATGGAAATGGAAGAACGAAATGACATAATGTTTGTCTGTTATTCTTACTAATTAATGACAGCCTTTGCAGTTGTTTATTAACCTGCTGTAAACAGAAGAAATGAAGTTGGAAAGGAGGAAAAGCAAGTTTGCTTCGAAGATCGTACAGCTCAATCTAGTGATACCTTCAGAGCAGAAGATTGTTTGATAAGAGATATCTATGAATGAATCATTGCAATGTAAGCGGTAATACTAGATCTCATGGTCAATGAAATGATCGTTTAAAAGTAAACAGGTAGATGAAAAAAAAAGTAATGAACAATCAGTGACAATTACCATGTTTTTATATTGCAGGAAATGGAATTCAAATTTATTCAAGAAATGCTTTTTTCTTATTATACAGATATGAAATGTTTTTTCGCTGTAATTCTTCAAAATTTCTAATTGCCAAAAATTGTAACAATTAGAAATGATTCATCATCAAGAAGATACTGTAATTGAATTCCTATCTTTTCCTCAATCATTACCTATCTATTTGAGTAGCATTTTCAAGGTGTGAAAATAAAAATGATTAACTATTGACAAGTTAGCAGAAGAACGAGAAGAGTGTAGAAGTGAGGAAAGTAAGAGAAAGTAAGAGAGAGTAAATGTTTAAAGCACTTTTAAAATAATCTAAAAAATGCTTGTCAATACTTTTCTATCTTCTTGCGAAAATTCCTCTATCAGTATGGCTTACTGTTATCACGCCATCTACGCCACATCGATAACATGCACTAACAATTTTCACTGCTATTCCTTCAATTGTTTCTGCTGCTGCTACTGCTATTGCTACTGCTGCAACTGCTACTTACTCCTTCTGATGATACTACATAACGTCAATAACACACCAAGTTGTATGTATGTATGTGTGTGTCTGTGTATGTGTCTGTCTACGTACGTATGTATGTTATGTTATGTATGTATGTGTGTATATGAGCAAATGCTGTGTTGCTGCTGTGTACTTGATGTCTTAGGGATTGCAGTTCGTTACTTATTTGCATAAGTGACCTTCTTCCCTTTCTTCACTTATTACCCTCTCTCTCTCTCCCTCTTATCAATTTAATAACTGTGAAATGATGTGCTAGTCAGTATTTCTTCCATATAGCAATTTGAAAACATTTCTGCTAATTGAAATAGGTCAGAGATGGATGATGATATGATTAGGATGAACGATGCATCAATTCACTAATTTATCTATTGATAGTGGAATGATGAAGACTGTTCCTCTCATGTGATAGTGTTTCTGTTCTCTTCTCTTATCCCAGATTACTGCCATTATTATTATTCTTCGATCATTTTTTTCATCATCTCTACGAGGAATCCCGATAATCAGGGATATTGCTGTTGTAAGAGATGCTTTCGCTTTTGTCTCCAAATTATTGATTTGGTTGCCCGCCAATTACAGCCTGATAAATCTTAGTACTAAGAAAAATTTTTTTACTGCATATATTTTATTGTGTGTAAAATTACATTTTACATTTTAATGGAATTGATCTGAAATGAATCATTAATACTTTTGCTAGTAAATTATGATGTTTGCTGGGTGTTAATTATATGTGCATTATCACTTCATTCTAAGTCAAGAATGAATGTTTCCTCATTTTGGTCATTTTCAGGAATGAGAATATTGGTAACGAATGTGCTGATACTTGCTGCTAGCCTGACTGTTGTCGCGTGAGCTACTTGTTCATTATATCACTAAGCAAGATATTTCTAGCAAATCTTGTGAGAAATGGTATCCATTGATACATCAGCTGATAATCTAATCTGCTGATTAATTGAATCAAAGAATTCCTCTCTCGTGTTTGCTCCTCACATCTTGTAAGATGCTTGTAGTTGCATGGTTACTTACTGCCAACCAGTTTTCCCAACTATATGCTCCTATTTAGAATCAATTATATTCTCTTCCAAATAAAATCTTTTATTATTTCGTAATATATTCCAGGGATCGACGAATGCAATGCTATCAATGTAGTTCGGCGAAAGACAAAAACTGTGATTCCAGTGATGCTAAGGATCTGAAACAATATATCAAGTTATGTCCATTGCTAAAGGGAGGTACCTATGACGGTAATGAACCGGTCGCATGCCGTAAAGTTGTCCAAGTATGCTCAGTCAAATTTTTTTATACTTATCTTCAGATACTTCTATCATACTGAGTACATTTAAATTAAGTTGTTGTTTAAACCCTTGAATTGTTTAAGGTGTAAAAAATGGTGTATATATGTCAAGTGTGTTTCCTCCGTTAGGCATTTCTGTAGAATTTGATTTTGTATCGACGCAGTTTCCCATTGTTCTGCTAGATGATCTTACATTTTCAGAGTGTAGAGGATTTACCAACGCAAATAATCAGAGAGTGCGCTTATACGGGTGATAAGCATCTAGACGGAATGCGTAAACAAGGCAATAAAGCTGTCAAATTATTGTATTACCAATGTGAAAATGCAAATGGAGTAAGTTCGAGTTCTACGAATTCTTTTCACTTTCATATAGGAAGGCCAAATAGTTTTGCATATCTCACTATTGGGCATATAAAATAAATGAATAGATTATCAATTCTATAGTTTCCTTTTCGTGTCATATGAGGTTTAAGGTTAGAAAAATTAGACTTACGTAAGTTATAAATACTGATTATTTGAATTGAACTTGGTCATATCATGATGTGCTGCATGAATTTTCATTCCTGAAGTTAATATATTGCAGGATACACCTTGCAATGGTACACAGCGGATAACAACGCGATATCTCTTTTTGACCCTTCTTGTAATTATAATCGCTGTAGTGCATACTAAATATTAGTAGAAATCCATTTATGTTATATTATATTTATGTCATTCCAAAAGTGTTTCCTATCCGTTTAGGAAATGAATGTTTTTGCTATCGGCAGCTTACTTTTGCTTTCCATGATTTATTGAAGTGGTCAATGCAGAAAAAGTTGAGCGAGCTTAGTTATAAAGAATCCTACTAATCTTTTAGAAGCTATAATGTTAATAATATGCTGCCAATTATGACTGAAGTTTCATGAGGGTCTTGAATTTTTCACTGTCAGTGCTACTGCTCATTAGTATTATATGGATAGGTAGGTAGATAGATCTGCATTATTTCTGTAATTTATAGAAATAATGCAAATTGAAATATCTCTTAAATATTTAGTAACCGATATTAGAATGGGATGTGTATTGTGCTGATTATATTTAAATTTTTAAATATTTTCACATCTGTTGCATAGGTTGCTAAGTTTTAGGAAAATTTTCCCGTCTTTTAAATATTATTCTTTGCAATACAATAAAAATATGATTTCGTGAACTGTCCATCTGTGTGAAAATTATTCCTTTGCTGTTCAGCCCTTTGACTGTATAACAGTTGATGAAGATTGTAAATTAATTCTCCGAAAGAGGTTAAGAATCAAATGATTAAATCTAATCTATATTCCAAACCGATTCTTAATGGTTGAGAGAAACAACAGTAATAAAGAAACATTACCGTGATGAACGGTTGTTGGTGAATCTTTTATGGATACATTACAGATTCTCTCATTATACACGAATTGTTAGTGATTTTATACCATTGTTATGCTTCTTAAGGTTTGCCTTATTTTTTGATTGAAATGAATTTTTCGAATTGTTATCAGTGCTTACGAAATACCGTCCTTTGAAAGCAGTCAGATTGTAGTAATGCTAATTAATCAGAATAAAGGTGACTTTTTAATAGGACAAGGAGATTTTATTATTCCTATAGGTTTATTACTTCGTTAATCAAGCTTAGCCTAATATTATCAGCTTTTTCGAGATCATCTATTGCTTTTTTAACCGAAAAGTGAGCACGTTCTGAATTCTTCTCAGCATTTATCGGATGAAATGCTTTCCTTCTCAGTGAATCATTTAATTACAACTGTTTTACACTCGTCAGAATGCATATATTGAAATGACAAACAGATTTTTTTATCTGATACAAGAAGGAAGATAATGTGAAAAAAATTTCGTGTGCAGATGTAACGAGTGGAAACTTTGGATTTCTACTTTGTGATAGTAAATGGGTAAATTTAATTTATTGATATTTGTTTTTTTTGCAAATTCATTTATTGTAACAATGGAATGGTTTATTGATTGCTATCATAGTAGAAATTCTTCAGGCATTCTGAATGAAAACATTACTAAGAATCACTTTCATTACAATTCCATTCCAAATGTTCAACTTAAATTTTCAAAATAAATTTATTCGTCCGAAATTTTTTTTTCAGTCTTTATCACAAAATTTTAATACAACTTCAGAAGTATTCTTTCGTCTTCACGCACGTAATTGACCCCAACTGACGCCAACAAATACTAAGCAAAATTACGCAAAAATTTTCACAAATTCAACGATTCATCAAATCGCTTCACATAAACTATTGAAAATCAAATTGCTATTATATAATTTTAATTTCAATATTGCAATTTGATTATTCCATTATCATTTAGGGCAATAAGCAGATTAAGGAAGGAATGTTACTGTTATTTTCCCGCATTGTCATATAGCACTCATGCAATTTGATAATCCTTTTCAAATAAATTATCGTTTTTCTAAGAGATATACAAACCTGAAAGACATTCGATTCAAAAACAATTGACTGATATGAAAAGATGATGAGGTGAAATGATAAAAGAGAAATAGATAACAACGGCTGATAATCTGGTAAAAGATGGTGATATGTATTGCGATGGACGAATGAATGAACTAATGAACGATTGATTATTTATTGGATAGAAATGGAAGGGGTCAAGATGGGTTCAATGTGTGCACAACGAGTTGTCGTAGTGACGAGTAAAATTCGAGATTCTTTACTCCATTTTCATCCATCCATCTATCTATTCATTTCTTTATTCAATATTCCTTTTTTATCACTGTTCTAGAAATGATGAAGAGTTATCTGATAATTTGATTTTTATAGAAGTGATAAGAGAGAATCATTATATGCAATGCATCTTCATAATATTCATTTATTTCATTGATTGAATTTTTTTTTATTTCTTATCTTTTCTTAATTATAGGAATAATGTGATTGAGAAGAGAAATTTGAAAAAATTTAGAGTATTATTCATTTTCCTTTCACTAATCAATTTACTTTTCCATATCTTATTGATTATTCTTTCTCTCGGAGGAAATCAAAACATCCTAAAGAAAGTAATTATCATTTGTTCATCTATGAATTGATATCTTCCAGTGATAATTGAAAAATATCTCCTTCTTCTTTTTGGCGAAATATTTTAGGTAACCGATAAGCATATCTGATCGCTTTCTTTTGAAGCAACATTTTATCTCTCGGTATTTTAAATTCAAATAATTTATTAAGATTCTAAATCCTATATTAGAATGGAACTTCAGAAAGTGATACATGTGGTGTCACCTCTGCTCGTATTCCTTTTCATCAACAAGATCAGTTCAACCGGAATTGAGTTATTGCCAAGTAATTCTTGCAAATCTTAAAATGCTAAAAGATAATCATAGATAAAAAGATAATCACGGATGAATCAATAAAGAATTGTTCGAAAATTTCACGAAGTTCTCGTTGTCTTATCATCATCATTATGTGTGATAAGAATATCACAGATGACTGCGATTGTCGTGATTGGAGTGGTGGATGTAGGAAAAATGGCGAGAAATGGCTCGATGATGATACTTGGCTCTATAGCTGTCATGGAAGGAATGCGTATGCAAATCTTTTTTATTAAATTTTTATCATTGGGTAAAATAATGCATGCTTATAATTCTTTTCAAATAATTCGATGGATTTTATTTGCTTAAAAAATAACAAATAAATAAAGTAATCACTTTCAGTGATCAAGCAGAATTTCTGGGCTGTCAAGGTAGTGATAAATCCGGAAAGATGCTAATTCAGGCTGGCGATAATAAAACTGTTGATGAGTTTTGGTTTAGTTGCAGCTTCGATAGATTCAAGCTTAAATATGAAGAAGGTAAGATATGTAATTTATACAGAAGATTTGGTAAGATAAAAAATTTGATTTATGAGATAGCTCCCGGATAATTAGCATGAGTCGTTAACCGGTTAATGTGTTCCGATTTTAGAACCTCGATGTACGATAAATGGTACACAGTATCATGTTGGTGAGTCATTTCGACAGGATTATTTTCAGTGGCTTTGCTTGGAAAGTGGTCGATGGATTACAGGTGTATTCATTCAGTTAATTTATTTTAGTAATAATATAAATTCTATAAATACTAAAAGTATATTTATAATTATAAGTTTGATTTCAGGTTGCTATTATCAGAATGAAACGAAACATTGGAATCTATTGAAAATTGGCCAGATTAGCTATAATGGCCTAGTGAAACATGTTTGTGATCGATATGAGGAGTATCCAGGAAGAGTACAATACTATGCTGAGGTAATTTATTTGAAATAGCAGTTATTAGTTATTAACTGATAACTTTCTTCATTACTCCACATCCTCAACATCACTATCATATCACTATAATGATAATGAAGCAGCAATCAGATACCATTGTACAATGACAAGAAATCTAGTGGAAATTTTTTCTAATACTAAGCCATCAAAATATTGCCCTGACTCCTGATGATTCATACTTATATATTTCTGGTACTGAAATTTGTTATAATTTTTTGTTTGCTTATAGGTACGACAGGATGTACCTGTCAAGCATCCGTCAAACAAGGGTAAAAATCAGAATTTACCGGAATTGATCGATAACCGTTTGAAAGAAGCACCAATTCGATGGCTTCATATGAATGCGGCTAATTTCATAGCCAATGATGAAACCTTCAAATTAAAGATTCGTTATCTGAGCAATTCAAAACAAATATAGCAAATGCATGTTTAAATTCGATTAGATTCTTGTTTTAAATTAAATAAACTTTAAATTGCATGAATTATTAGATGTTGAAAATTGTTGAAAATTTCGCATTCATAGCCTTCTACGATAGAATAAAATGAAACAAAGCAAACCATCACCGGAAAATCTATTCCGGAATTTATTCCTTTACTGGTTAATATCAATATTCACTTTATCAATACTATTATTATCGCTGCTGCGATATTATTATCATCCAATAATCATGTCATTTCCTGAGAGTTATTCATAGACTTTATAGTATCGTGAAATTTCTTTAATTCGAAGGAGAACACTCTCATTTCACGGAAGAATATCGTTATAGCGGTTATTCGCCTGAAGTTTGGTGATGATAGTTAACGGTATCAAGAGACAAAATCCTTTGATCGCTTCACCTAGTTGTTCCGGGAATATGAAGGCATCTCTCCGGTAGGGAATTGGTCGCGTTGCTTCATTTGGGGATGAGGGGATCCTTTTCCGGAAGAAATTTATTGA
The DNA here is from genome assembly GCA_013365365.1 of Cruorifilaria tuberocauda. Taxonomy (NCBI): domain Eukaryota; kingdom Metazoa; phylum Nematoda; class Chromadorea; order Rhabditida; family Onchocercidae; genus Cruorifilaria; species Cruorifilaria tuberocauda. Next base: position 60,563 of record JABVXU010000184.1, on the reverse strand, counting down.
TTTACTCGTTCCGGTATTTACTCGTTCGGATATGAAATCAGTAATATATCATACAAACATACAATAAGGAATCCCATGGTAGGTAATAAGACTAAGACTGATTGATGAACAATGAGTAACACCGCATATCCATAGTCTAAACACACAACAGATAAGTCAATGATAATATCTTGGACATGCAAGAGATAAAATCAATAATATATCCTACAATCATGTGATAACTAATCCCATGATTAAGCGATCAAATCACATGTTTTATGAGGAGAAAGCGGGAGACGACGGGGAAAAGGGAAAATGGCGAATTCGAGATACTGAATAAAGCATACTGATAATTAATACTGATAATAATAGCCTTGCAACAGTAAATAAGAAACGATAAAGAAATTAACATTGATTGAAGATTGGTAAAGACAATTTCGTAAGCACAAGTATCAATCATGCAAAATACTTAAATCATGGAAACAGTTTTACTTAATTTTCATTTATTGCAATGTTGATGAACTTTTTACACGTGCATTGCGTGTAATCATACGCCAATTACAATACTTTTTTTGTTGGAGGAGGAATTTATTCACATAATTTATGTTCTGAAGATATATTTTTGCTTCATTTTCTTTTTGTTTTATAATTACTCTTTCGTTTTGTTTATTAATTTCATCGTTTTTAATTTAGTCAAGATTCGGAAATAGCAATGGGCGCAAATGGTTCAATTTCATCCTTCCTTTTACCGCCCACGATGGCGAGTATTTTTTAATTTTCACTTTTTTTCACATTTGCAATAAATAAATTTGAACATTTGCCGAAAGACATATCGTTTAAAAAAAAGTTATTGTATATACAGTATGACAGAGTTATGATAGTATACAAGTGATTTGTTGTCATTACTGAGTAAGAAGTACTGATAAGATTGAAAAAAAGACATTAGTCAACGAATTCCAGGTATTTTAATCATTCTTCTTTTAAACATTCCAACAACAATTACTTTTCAATTTTATCATATTTTCAATATTACGATATAGAATAGAATATTACAGTATCACTTTATAAAAATATTTTCGGTGAAAGGGGAAATTCTAAAAATAATTAAACTTTTTTTTCGCTCAAAATTATCGCATGTTTATTGATTGTAAAATGGAAAAGTTAATTATCATCGTTATAATTAAACTACAATTTAAATATTTCTCATAATAGCTATTTCAATATACCTGTATTCTCGGGTTAGGGAGTGAAAGAGAGAGAAAAGTATTTTATTATGAATGGATCAACAAGATCGCTTTTCGATTTTTGTTATTTTTCTATTGTATCATTTAATTGATATTTGAAAACAGGTCTTTTTTTGCACAAAAGAAACTTTCATTTCAATGATTTACACTATCTTTATTGCTGTAGTTTGATTTGATATTAAATTTACTTATTTGATTAATTCATATGAAGGGAAATTATCATAGCAAAGATATAGAAAGAGATTACAAATTTTTGAATTGATAAGTATCAATGAATTCTATCAAAAGTATTTTATTGTAATGGTCAATGCTAAAATCACTAAAATTAAAATCATGGTAAAATCATCAAAAAATACAATAAAATACTTCTGATATAATTCATTGGTATAAAGTAATTCACTTTTTTAATACTATTTCACTTCTTTATTCTTTCTCATTAACATTCCTGAATGAATTTTTTTATTATGAATATATTCGTTTATGATTTTAAACGTGCATTTAAATTAAAAAGTATGGAATATTTCCTTCAATTAATATACAAATGATATTATCATTGATAAATCAGAGACATACAAAGAGTGCACATAGTTGAAAATCATTGATATGATCAATTAATCAATTAAATTGAAAATTATCGAGTTGGATTGTTTTGGAAAATTTTCACAAAAGCTATTACGAAACTGTTTTGTGATTGAATTATAATCGACCGTTGCGATGTTTTGTTTGCTCTTACATCAAAGATTCTTATCAAACACATATGCATATAATCACATGTAAACCATTTAATGCACAATTCATTTTCCATACTTCATTTTCAATTTGTTATCAAAATAATCAGAGGGAAACACAAACATTATCCTAAAACTTTTCAAAAAATACCCAAAGGTTAACTTTGAAATCAATTGTCAAAGCCATTAACAAAATAATTAGCGAAAAACAACTATCTTTTTTCTTGTTTCTCAAGAAAATTTATTCGTTGTGAATTGTAAATTCGTTATTTCATAATCACAGTTCACTTAACTTGATAAGTGGTTGAAAAGGATTTAAACGTTTTTCTAACAAAGGAAAATTAGGCATGCTAATTTCTGTAGAGATAAGTGAATATTCGAATAGTAATGGCTGAATAGTCTTGTCCTCATCTATCTGATCATCCGATACTGGACTCCATCGCTATCTTGAGAAAAGGAAAACTGATTAGACATTGAGCCACAGAACAAGCCAGAAATTTGTCAATCAAGAATTTTCTTGCATTTGATAACATTGTGTGTGTGTGTGTGTTTATGCTATCAAATGAGTGGAGCTAAATTTGAGCAATGGAAAAATTAAAAATAGATTAAATCGTCCTTTGAGATGAGCGATAGATGAAAAGATGGTGGAATTAAATGAAAGATTATGTGAGAGATAAGAAACGTTATGATATTATCACCCGTTGTGATGACATATGCGCTTATAATGATAAAGCGCTACTGGAATGTGCCATTCAAACATTCTTATAATTTATCCATTTTTGAGATTGATTCATTCATAATACATAATGATAACTATTATTAATCAGTAAATAATTCGTTTCAAAGTTAATTACAATTATAAAATGCTATAAGACTTAATGACTTCATATTATCTATGCATATTTTTATTATTATCATTAATTGATAATAGCTCTCGCAAGATGATTCCGTAAATCAAATCAATAAGGTATATAGAAAATGTAGTAAATAAGGTATATAGAGAATGCATAGTACCGCGATTATAGCTTCATCGGAATTTATTCATTTCTCACCTAGTGTTTTTCATATTGATTTATCATAAATTTGTTTGATGATGATCGTAAGGGTTAATAGGATAGCCTTTTCATTAAGTTTTGCTAATTTATTAGGAATTATTTTAAAAAAAAATAATAGTTAGAAAGGATTTATTAATCAATGAAACAATGTTAGACTGATAAAATGCATTCATTGGTTTTGATGGATAATTCAGAAGCAAAAATAAGTGAGCGAATTTGTCCTTTTTACAGTCCAATTAATTGAGCTAATTATCACAAGACTGAAAGAAATGCTGAAATTGAAAATTGGCTGAAAATTTTTTTTGTAAAAATTCGATAATGATCAGGCATTCCTATTGGTATCATTGAGTTTGCGAAATGTCATTTAAAAATTTGTTTCTTAAATTTCATTGGTTATTTTGAAAGGAGCAGCTTTTAAAGGTGAAGTAAAAAGGCTGAAGAAGTTTTTTATAGAACTGTAATGGAAATTCGTCACAGTTCCGGTTGAAAGAATAGGCCAGTCATCCGGAAATCTTTTGAAATTTCTTACTTTTCTAAAACTTGGATAGATTTTAAGATAGCCTGTATAAGCTATTTGCATAGACTATACAAATCATTTGCATAGCAAACGCAAAACAACATAGTTATTCTAGAAACAAGCAACTAATTGATTAGATTGTCATACACTGAACTTTTCATTGGGCGGAAATTGTCAAGCACAAATGGAGTAAATATACTTCTTCCACCATTATCAAATTTTGTTCATTTTACCTGCAATTATAGAGTTATGTTCAAAGGAAAATTTACTTTTGGCAAAGTGCTAATTCTGAGTATATCACTGATAATCATTAACATTCTAGTTGACTTCTTTTAGAATTTCCTCTCCGATAAATCGAATTGCAACCAAATGCGTAATATGGAGAAGTTTTATTGTTTTAGACTGCACTTTACACTCATAGTTGTTGTAAAATCGAAGGATAACGAGAAAATATAAGATTATCATACAGTTTAACTATTATAGAAAAAACTCTTTGCGTAATAAGGACGAGTGGTTGAAAAGGAAAATTTCCAGCGCGCTGTGTTATCAGTTCATTATAATTATCAGTATTAAACATCAAATCGAAGATGAACCAGGTTTGTGATAAATTTACATTCTTCCTGAGATTATTATAATTATGCTTTCTTATCATTAGACAGTGTCGTTTACTCAACTCCTATTTCATTTTATTAATTCTTCATCAGCCACTTCTCTATTCCGCACAGAAAAGGCACTCTTTGCACTCTCATTTAATTTATGGGAAGGAGAGAGGAAGAGAGGGAGGGAGAAAGAGAGAAAGAGTAATTCGATTGTTTTTCTATATTTCGAATGCTGTGAATTATTTGGTGGACAATAAACTCTATTCTATCGGGCAGGTCACAATGGGTCCTTATCAGTAACTCATTCGTGCTATCTTATCACCAGCATGGAACTGAAATTCCTCTCTGGTCACTGGAACCAGGTATTTCACATCTTTCTCCGCCGAATATGTTTCTTTCAGATGCATGATTAGCAGTGATTCTATTCTCCTACTTCAACCATGCTGTTATCATTTCTCAAAACTCCTTCTTTCTTATTAGCTAACTCGAATTCATTTTATAAGCGTCAAAACTTTGACAACAATCAATGTGTATTAATTTTCATCGATTCATCTCTACTATTGATGTGCTTTTAAGGCGTCGCATTCCGATGTTATGATATATACACTGATAAGTCAGCTTGATACTTCACCATCCTCTCTAATCAGTATTTGATAAGTTACATCACAACTTTTCACTTCATTTCCCAAATCTGTAGTATTTCGTGAAGAGAACTATCATTGATTGAAATGATATTTTGAAGAAACGACTGATGAAGGAGAGGAATGTGCGTCGTTTGCAAACTATAGTTTGACGTTTTAATTAATCAGAATTATTGATTGCATGACTTGAACTTCTCACTATTGATTGAATTGTACATCTGAAAAACATAATAGTAAGAGGAGAAGTAAAAGCCGTGAAAAAGAATTTGGACACTTTATGCGTAGGTCTTACAATTTCTGTTTTTTGACATTTCAATTTCATCTTCGTCTAGGATATCGATTATTGGATTTTTACACTAACCGACAATTTTTTTCATATTGCTTCCTCACTTTTTCTACCTTTCTAAGTTCTTTAAGCATAAAAGTGAACGAATAAATTAGCCGCCAAGAACATTTGCGCACAAAGAAAGACAGAAAGGTCGCATATTGTTTATATTAATTGATAAACAAATTTACCTCTGTTTATCATTTATAGAAGAGTGTTCAGAATTGTAAAATTTCTGCTAATCACCGAATTGCTGTAGCAGTGTAATGTCATGTAATTCAGGCGTAAATATTGATCGGGACATTCATGGAATCGAAATTAATTTTTTTGAACTGCTTAATTGCTCAATTAGAATTTGGCTGATATTAGTGATAACGCAATTCTGAATCAACCATGAATTTCAGAGGGTTATACTTAGAACATATTGATGAAAAGGATAAAATGAAAGGGTCGATTTTTGCAGTAAATATTTTCTTATCTAAAAATTGTATAATTAATTTTTTGTTTTGTCGCGGAAATAGTACGAAGAATAAAATGAACTGTGAGAATTATTAATTTAGGAAACATTTGAATTGAAATATTCACGTAAGCAACCAGAAGCGAAAAAGTTATGCAGCATCGAGAAAGTGAAATTGAAATCGTCACCAGAGAATATCATAAAATCAATGTTATCATTTTTTCCTATACTTCATTGGCTTCCAAAATACAACTGGAAGAAGGATTTAACTGGCGATATCATTGGAGGTTTAACTGTTGGTGTCATGCAGGTTCCTCAAGGTTAGTTTTAATTTTTATCCAATAGTCATTTTACTTTAATTGCGTATTACCTCTCAAACAAATGATAGCTTGTACTCGTCTTACATTTTTCTGTAAGTTAATTGATAATTTACTAATCATTCTATCCTCCATTTGATAACAGTTGATATAATATCTTTGCTAAAAGTAGTAAGTTTAATTAGTTTATGTATGCATGATAAATTCAGGAATGGCGTACGCTAATTTGGCTAGTCTTCCACCTGTTTACGGGATGTATACGTCATTTTTCACTTCAACTTTTTATGTGTTCTTTGGAACATCACGGCACATCTCTATTGGTACGTACGTGATATATCATTCCTTCTTGATTCTATGATTTTCGTTGAATTGTTGCTAAATTTCATCAGAGAAATAATCGGGAAAATATCGGAACATTGATAGAAATCCTTATCAAAAAAGATTCCGGAATGAATATTGCCATTATTAATTGTATTTGAAGGCTTTTTTTCTGAAGGATAAGATCTAACTTTTTTCCATTTATGTTTACAGGAAAAAGGCTTGAGGTTTTGTAGAATTATTTTAACCGTAGGGAAAGAAGATGATTTCCGAAAAATTCATGTCATTTATTCGTTGAAGATTTAATTCATTCATTCCTTTCTGCAAATGAACAAATGTGCTAATTGTGAAAGTGAAAGGTAAGAGAAGATAGCAAATTTTACAAATAACATTTTTCATTAGTAATATCGTTAAGTTCACTGGAAAATTAATCCTTATGCTATCATTGTGAGAGGTATACGTCCAGTCAATCAGCTTATCATTTCCAATTTTTTGCAGTGTGTCATGATTTACGCCTGACAAGTACGTTTTTCTGTGAAAAAAGTTTTGCAGGTGTTTTTGCTGTGGCAAGTTTGATGGTAGGAGCGGTACGATTACGTCTTATACCGGATCCAGAAATGATCTTTGAGATGATAAATGATACCAATACGGAAATCGTAAAACCAGTAGTAAGTGCTATCGATTTTGGTTATGAAGTATCTCCGATTATGCTTACAAGTGCGCTCGCTATGACTGTTGGAATATTTCAAGTAAGAACTAGTAAATCGAAAGAAAGAAAAATGCTTCAATCAGCTATTTACTGTTCAGTTATTGAACTGATTAAATGAGATAGCTGAATGATCGTTAATCATTAGCCTTATTTGGGTGACCGTTTAGGATAAATGTCCATCAGTTGGACAATTAGAAGATTTGATAATGAACAGTATAATAGAAATTACTCAGAAGTGTTGTGGCCCTCATTCAGATGTTAATGAAAAGGTGATGAATATGAGAATGAATCGAGAAAGAAGAAAGGAACTTATTCCTCTTCAAATAAGCGAGCTTTACCGGACATTTTCCTCCATCTAATAGTTTTATTAACAATAACTGACAAATACGCATTTGCTCAATCATCATATGAGTGTTATTGTTATTACTAGTTAAGTATATCATTGATAACGATGTAATTTGCTGAAATTCTAATTTCCACAAAAAGTAGAAATTAACTTCTTGAAAATATCTGCTTGCTATAGCTAGTTTTGAAATTTTTAATTTTAAATTAGGTTGTGCTCTGAAAGAGCAAAAAATGATCGGAAACGAAAAAATTAATATTCAATTTATTGACAATGAAATTGTTGGATATTTATAATTGTAAGAAAGTCCTTCTCTTTCATGATTAAAAAATTGTAAAAGCATATATATGATTATCTTATCAGAAATCAATGATTATATTAAAATGTTATAGGAAAGCGTCAGATACCCTTTTGAAATGTAGCAATTCTGAAATGTATGTATCTAATAAGTGATAGCAGACTTTCAGTTAATAATGGCAGTAATGGGTCTAGCATTCTTTACCAATTATATGTCGGATGCTCTTATTTCCGGTTTCACAACCGGATCAGCATTTCATGTTTTCATGGCACAACTCAACAAAATTATTGGTGTGAAATTGTCACGTTATACCGGTTTCGGCATGCTATTCTTCGTAAGTCATGTAGTCATCTATAGCATTTTTTACTGAATTACATAATTTTCTTTTCACTTAAATTTTGTATAATAGATATGAACTGCAAGTATGATAACAGATAAAAATGAGAATTGATACTGTAATATAATGACGTCTGTAATTTTCCCTATCAGCTTTTATAGTATCTTTTCTTATAAGTGAATGATAGTTTTGTGTTAAAACGAAAGAAAAAAAACTTTTCATTATGATTTCTCTTTGTTTTTACTGATACTATCTCATTTGATTTGCTAATCGCTGAAATATGTTCAGAAACGGGAAATTATAGATGATGCGTGATCTGATATTATCTCTACCACAAACCAATTATTGGACTTTGGGGATATCAGTATCGTCTATTATATTTTTATCTATCGGTCGTGACTATGTAAATCCATGGTTCAAAAAACGATCACCTGTGCCACTACCAATTGAGCTTATTTTAGTAAACCTGTTTTCGTTTGAAAAAATTTCAACAATGGGACTTTTGATCCTATCATACTCTAGTCAGGAATTATTCCACGTTTAAAAGATAATTGAAAATGAATTAGATGATCATCGGCGCATATATTTTTAACGATACAATAAGGCTCCAATTGTCGGGAATATTTCCGTTAGTTGTATACTTTCAGGTTATTTTGGTAACATTATTTTCGGTATGTATGGATCTGAAGAACAATTATGGTGTAAAAATTGTTGATTATATTCCGCAAGGGTATACATTTAATGAAATTTTCCTTTTTTTTGCTTTAAGCGGAATTTTCCCATAATAAAAAAATTCAAAGATGATCAAATCTGTAATATATGTTCATTTCATCAAAGATGTAAACTAAAAAAATTTTCATGAAAATTTCTATTTAATATTTTTTAATTTTATTTCCATTTTTATAGAATTCCAACACCATCACTACCGAACTTTAACCTAATACCATATCTTTTAAATGATGCGTTTGCACTAGCAATTATTTCATATATGTTTGTGATATCAATGGCTAAATTGTTTGCAAAGAAGAAACGTTATAAGATTGATCCTACACAAGTATGTAATATAACCTGTAATGGATTAGATGATCTTACGTTCTTTCAATTATATAAAACTAATTTAGATCAGTATGTTGAAAATTCAAAAGAAAAATCACTATTGAAAAGAGTTAAATAAGATATGTGAAATGATCGATGTAAACATTTCGTCAAATATTTTAATTTCATAATTTCATCCCTTTCGATCGTTTATTTTTTTCCAAATAATAAATTATATTGTTTCAATATTGTTATTTCAGGATTTATACGCAGTTGGCCTAATGCATACGTTATCATCTTTTTTCCCAATTTTTCCTGCCGGTGGTTCACTCTCACGTTCAGCGGTATGCGAACAGTCTGGTGCTAATACTCAGGTTATTTCTGTTTAATTTTAAAGTTTCATTTTTTGTCTTCATTCTTCAATTATTATGAATTGTTTCAGTTGAACATTTTATTCGCAAATGCATTATTGTTAATTGTTATCGTTTTTATTGGACCATTTCTTGAACCTCTCCCAATGGTTCGTTTTTAGTGCGCTTTTTTTCTAAAACTTTTTCTCCTCGCTCTCGTATGAATCTATCAATGTCAAAATAATCAGTTATGATTAATTTCATCCTTTTCTTCATCTATCAGCTAGATAACTCTAATTACAAAAGAAAACTGATCAGGAGGAATTTATAATAGCGAATCGTATCGATCAATTAATAGCTTAAATTAAATTGTAGTGCGTACTGGCTTGCATTGTGATTGTAAGTTTGAAAAGTTTATTCATGCAGTTCGGTGAATTGTCAAAGTTATGGCGAATTTCGAAATTTGATTTCGTTAGTTTATCATGTTCTTTTTTTTTCTCTAAAAGTTTTACTCTATTTGGAAAGATTAGTTTTGTTAATGAATTAGCATAAATTGTTGATTATTTAGGCAGTATGGTTGGTGAGCTGTATAGCAACCATATCCTTCGATGTAATGACAGGCCTTACAATATCAGTCCTTTTTACACTCATCTCCGTGGTACTTAGAGAACAACGGTTCGTAGTTCATTTATTTTACAATGGAGATTAGTAAATTATATGTTATATGTTATCAATAATTAAATTATCTGATTTTTCAGACCTAATATATTCGTAATGGGCAAAACACCAAGTCGTGAAATCTACAAACCGTTGGTTTATTATCATGACTTAAAATCAGTAAATGAAAATATTGAAATTATTCGTTTCGAAGCACCTCTCAATTTTATTACTGTTTCAACTTTTTCTGATAAAATAAACGATCTTTTACGCGATGACGCATGTGAAGATTATAAATTACAAAATGTGAAACACGTTAGTCTTTTTCATATTACTTGAGGGAGAATAATATTGATAATTTAACATATCTGATGAAATTAACAATGCATGATATATTGCATATGAAAAATTGAACTTTGAACTTGATGACATTTTCTTTTTGGATGTAGAAACTGTTATTATCTTGTCTATTTTGCTATAATCAAAGTTTCGTATATTTGAAATATTTGATGAATATACCATTACTTCATTCATCCTTTTCTTTTTTAACTATTTAAAAAGTTTCAGGATGGAGGGATGACTTCAAAGGCAGTGATAGAACCGAACTGTGAAGAACTATTGCAGAAGGAAATGGTGATAAGGAGTAATAATAAACAACGACGGTCGTGGTATGAGACTGCTTCCCTAGCAATTTTTATTATTGATTGTGGAGCCATATCAAACATCGATACGATGGGTATTGAAGCTATCAAAGAGGTCCGTAGTAGAAAGTATTTCTCAAATTAAAATTTTGCTTTTAATCATTCATTAGTTATAATGTGCGCTGTATTTTTTGAATGAGAAACAGATACAGAAATTCTGATCCTTTAAAATGTTAATTTGTTTAATCATTTATTATATCAAAATTTGCATGATACTGCACATTACATGCACATATTTAAAATATATTTGAAAGCTAAATTAATTTTGCTTATAAATCTTCATCTCAATATGCTTTTTTAAGGCTTATGTACAAGGAAGAGAAATGAATAAAGCAGTTCTATTCGCTAATATGTCAGGTTTCATTTTCTTTTTTTGTAAAACGTTCCAACAAATTTATCAAGGCGATTGAAAATTTATCAAAATTATCTGCTTGTTTAATCATATATAATCGAACATGGATTTATGGAATTTTGATATTATCATTCGTTTCGATAATTGAAATTCAAACTGATTACATTGTTTATGATAATATAATTCTAAATCAGGTAAATCTCGAAATTGAATACTGACTTGATTCAAGAAAAAAAACGTTTTGAAACTCATTTTTATTTTAGAAACAATACTGGATACATTGGAGCGTATCGATTTTTATCGTTCGGTGCCTAAAACTTCCTTCTATCCTTCGGTGGAAGAAGCTGTTCGCAGTGTTAAAGATGATACAGTTCAATAGAAAATTATATCATTTCATTAAATCAATTAAAAAAAGAAACTGTGATAAAGTTTGTAATCTGTACAAATGATGTAAATTTTCAATGTGTTTTCAAAAAATAATGAAAAGATATGTGTAAATGAAAAATTAACATAAATAATTTGAAAGTATTATTTTGTATGTATATTAGCGTATTACACGGATGGATCGATAGTGGAAAAAGCTATATAGAAGGTGAAATGTTACATTTGTCTTCATTGTTTGATCAGCTCAATTCAGAATAATTGGCTTACAGCGGTGGCTATAAGCGGTTGTTTCATTAGCTGCTTATTTGTCACAATAAATTAATGGTAAAAGTGAGGAAGAAGCTATCTTATTATATTTTCTTAGAAGTATTTTTGCTAAAAACAACGGTTTAATATGACTTAATCCAATCAAAATTTGATTTGTTAGAATTATCAAATAGTATCGTCTTGTTTTTTTTTTTGAGTAAAACGAATTTTAATTGGAAATAGGTTACATTAAATTAAATAATTCTTGGGGAATTAGATTATCAAGAAAATAAATTGAGCATTAAAGAATTATACTTATTAACATTCTCTCCCTTCATTCAATCTTTTATCACCTTCATTTTCGACTTAATGCCAGTGGAACGTACGCCTCTCTATTAAATATTAAAAAAACTTAATTTAATTTAGTTCGTATCAAAAAAGAAACAAAACGAATAATTTTATAAATGGCAACGATAAATAATTAAGGGACAAAAATGGCAGTATTTGACGTTGACAGTATGATCAGTCGTTTGCTAAATGTGGGTATGGCTGGTGGACGACTGACAACTCAGGTAGAGCTTCCCTGATTTTTTTTCAATCTCGTTCTCTAGGTGGATCTGAAACAGATAGAAAGAAAGAATATTTCCCGATATTCCTTGGATCGAAATTCAGACTTCGATACAATTAAGCATATTTGATAGTAAACAAAACAGGGATTGCTAGGAAATTTTGTCATATTTTCGATGAAAGTGGAGACATTTGCGCCGCTAACACTCTATACTATCTGCATCTCCAAAATTTATTTGCTAAAGTTTGGAAAAAAATACAATAGCAATATAGGCCGGTTGTTCTTGTAAAAGAGACCGATGATGACATTTTGATAAAATTATTGGTATCACTCACGATCATCTAAAATTGTCTAATCAAAACTGCTGCATTTTCAAGCAAGCAATGCTCCATTTGACGAGGGATTGATTGATTCTAGGTTGCTGAAGAAGAACTTCATCGAGTGTGCCAAAAAGTAAAGGAAGTATTTATAAGCCAAAGCAGCCTCATTGAAGTGGACCCACCGCTCGTCGTTTGCGGTGATATCCATGGCCAAGTGATAAATAATTATCTCTCACAATTCTGTTTATAATTCTATGTTTTTAATTCACAATTCTAATCATTACGGATTGAGAGAAACATAACAGTTATTGCTATATTTTAAAAACAATTGATTTTTTTGTCTAATTTATATTTCATCTTTTTTAAGGAAATCATTTCGACTTGGCTAAATTGAAATATAATGTTTGCATGAGTAATATTTACAGTATTCGGATCTGCTCCGTATTTATGATAGACATGGCTTTCCACCGGAGGCTAATTATCTATTCTTGGGCGATTTCGTCGATCGTGGAAAACAAAATATCGAAACAATATGTCTTCAATTTTGTTATAAAATCAAATATCCCGAAAATTTCTTCATGCTTCGAGGTCTATTGTCTTAAGCTGCCTTTTAAACCATGTTTCCTCGAGTAAAACACGTAATTAAATAGCTATCTCTCAAACTGAATCAGTCATTTTTCTTCGACCCTTCAACTTCATCTTCTATTAGAGACAGTTGATATGGCTGACATTAGAAAATTTTATCTCTTTTCTAATTTATTCATCAACGGAATGGTATCAGCGATATGATAGTTTCAATCAAAAAAGCTAATTAAATGATTACAGGAAATCACGAGACACCTGCGATTAATCGTGTTTATGGCTTTTTTGAAGAGTGCAATCGCAGATATCATTCCACTCGTCTATGGAATGCTTTTCAGGTGATTCCACTGATCTTATCGCAAAAGAAAATTAAACTGTTAATAGTTTATAGTAAAACTTCTGTAATGTAATAGATTGTTTTGCAGGATACATTCAACTGGATGCCACTTTGTGGTTACATTGGCGGACGAATTCTATGCATGCATGGTGGCTTATCACCACATTTAAATAACTTAGATCAGTTGCGTAATTTACCACGACCAATTGATCCACCTAATCCATCAATGGAAATCGATTTACTCTGGTAATTATCAAGTATTGATTTGTAGATATTACTGAATATTGTAGTATACGTAATATCAAATTGGGTTTTTGATATTGTTATAGGTCAGATCCGGATCAATGGGTGAAAGGTTGGCAAGCAAATACTCGTGGTGCGTCGTATACATTCGGACAGGATGTTGTCGTCGAAATGTGCCAGAAGTTAGACTTAGATCTAATCGCACGAGCTCATCAAGTAGTTCAGGATGGATATGAATTCTTCGCTAATCGACGTCTTGTTACCATCTTCTCAGCACCACATTACTGTGGACAATTTGACAATGCTGGTGGAACGATGTCTGTTTCTGAGGATATGAACTGCTCTTTCCAGGTATCACTACTTATCAGATTGATATGGAAACACAGCTCTCGGATATTCAATCAACCGATCTTCCAACATTTCAGATATTCCGACCTGCTAGCAAGGCTGTACGAATGGCAATGAAAGCTGCTGGTACGCTTTGAGCAGAAGTGAATATCCCACGAAACGACGGAAATTATTCATAAAACTAACCTGGATTTGATTATGATAATATCAACCTTCTATTTTCAATATTTGCCTACCCATTCAACATATCCCTCTAACATTTGAAAGTAGAAGTAAGCACATCTATCTAAAACTTTAGTTTTTAGAGAGATTCACCCCTTATCAATCACCATTGCTGATACTTAATGAATTCACTAACAACTGGCAAATGTAAAAAAGAATTTCTAGAAACAATCTAATCAAATGAAAGATAAGATTCTTTATCATTCATTGCTGCTTACTGAGAAATTTGAAAGAACTGAAGAGTGCTAATGAATTCAAAGTGATTAACTGCATCTAACCAATCCAATCCATTCTTTACATCATAATAATTGACTACCTGTAAAAATTATCACCGCCTAAATCAAGGAAGATTAAATTAAATTAAATGTGGATGATTTACAAATTAGTAAGCTTTTAGCTAACTATCTCTTTCGTACACACAATAATATAATCAATTTTTATCAATATATCGCTTAATGAATTCACAAACAACTAGCAAATATAAAAAAGTGTTAAATTCCAACCAGAAAATGAAAATTAAAGAAACGGAAAATTTCAAATAAAACATTAAAGAAGAATGAAAGAAATAACGAAATAGAAGAGGTATATTCTGTACATTCTGGATACCAACGGAATCCAGAAACTGAGGTAGATATTGGCTGAATCTGCTAAGCATGCGAATACAAAGATACAACGAATACTACAGTACTACATATATTTAAAAAAAAAAATTTAACAGAAGCATGATGCTACAAGAGACCAACAGATGTAAACAGAGCAAAATTAAAATATAATTTTAAACATTGAAAAAAATTCTACAAATGATCAAAAAACACCTATCCAACTAAATATGCCTAAAATTGAGGTAAATACATTTCTGACTATTTTAGTGCGAGAATATAATATTTCTTAAGAAATGTATTCGTCAACAAAATTATTATTACTACCATCCAAAATACTTGCATATGTCAAAAGCGAGATGTAAAATAAGAATGATAAATCAATACTAATTTAAAATTTCGCTAGGAAATTTGCATGTGCAATTGCTTTTTCCAGAAAAGAAATGCAGTGATGTTTGGAAATTCTAATAATAATTTTAAAATGTCTATATTACAGTACTGATCAACAGATAGTAATATTTAAATTGTTGTAATGTAGGAACTTTTTAGATGATCCATCGATATCTTCATATGATGCCACTCTGAAAATAAATATTATCAGTGATATATTTTATAACTGAATAAGTTCTGCTATTTCATAGCTTTTCAACGATTTTAATTAATTCATATATCGTTCATGCTGATCAAGCAATACTGAAATATTAAGATTACTTCATAATTTACTGGTATAATAACATTAAGCTGTTTTAAAACCTCTTGATTTATATCTACAACTTATAAACAGTAACTGAACTAGCATCAATTAATTAAAATCTTTGCAAATCAAATGAGATAGAAAGTTTTCTAGAAGTATTTTCACCTTGACGTTATCTAATAGTTTAAAGAAAGTTAATTAGAATGACTATGAGTTGTTGAATGCAATGAATTCCATTCGAAAGCAAAACAAAAAAAAGTTTTTTCTGAACTTTTTTTGTCCTTCTAACACATCCGTCACATTTTTGCATCTAAAGTGCAAAGTAAGTACAATCACTCTTGCAAAAACTGCAATAAACATTGTAAATATGTCATCGGTAAGCATTCGCTTACCTGAACTTCCTATTAGCTCCTGTAATGCTTGTGATAATCTCCTTGGTTTTGACCAACTCATTTTAAGATACACATGTCAAAGGTTACATTATCCTGGAATCAAAGAAAGGCATAATAAGAATGGAATAAGTACGGAATACTCCCTGTTTATCTGTTTACAAATAAGATGTTGAAAATTTGGGTAAAGTAAATCATTGGATTGACCGTTCTCTCCTCCTGCATCGATGTTAAATTTTTTCAAGAATGGGAAGGAGTAACAAAGTGAAATTAAATACTAAATTGTACGCTTGGAATAAACTTCATCCCAAGTAAAGAACCTCTAGTATCAACAAACATGTTTACAACTAAAATATCGATAAACGCGACGCGATGCCAACAATCTCTCTCGCTTTCTCTCTCTCCCTCTGTTTCTTTCTCTCTCTCCTATACTACGAAAGCAGAGAAATCAACTAGAGAAAGGCGAAGACAAAGAGAAAGAGAGAGAGAGAGGGAGAGAGAAAGGAATAAATCGTGACAGAAGTTCTTAATTATTTAATTATGTTGTGGGGGCGGGAAATCATTCGGTATGAGAAGCGTGACCTGAAATGACCTCGACATATATTACATATCACCCGATATGTAATATATTCAGAGATCAGTCAAGTTAACAATAAAATTAGTTGTAAAGGGTGACTTCCTGATTTCTCAGGTATTATGTGTAGTGATCAAGTAAAGGGAGATTAATAGTGAATGAAGATTTCGTTGCAAAGACAATACTTGGAAATTTTCGTTCTTGAAGATGATGTAATTCTATCAAAGTAAATTCAAAACTGAGCTATTTCTTTCTCTTTCCGGTTACTGACAAGCAAAAAGTTGTAGTGATATCGAGAAATTCTTATTTCTTGATATGACCAACCTGCTAATTCATACCCTTGATAGCATATCATCGCATACTGGTAGCTTATCTATCAATGGTTTATTAATTACTCTACCATTGAAGGTATTTAATCTATACCGAGGTTCTTCTAAACCCATTATTCTTAACATCACAATTCATACTTCCCCCACCTCTCACACCACGAATATTATATTTACTGAAGCATAGAATCAGTAATGTTTTCAAATTTTTAATTTCATTGAAATGACAATCAGAATAAAGGATGATGAAGGGTTTTAAAGTTTCAAACTGTCATGCAAAATGTCATCAATTGAAACAACTTTGCTCAATTTGCAAAGCATAAATGAAATGAAAATAAAAGTTCTGATTTTTTCTCAGACTTCAGCATTTTCCCTACATCGTTTTCCTAAGTTATCATCACCGTTTATTAAACGAAATAGATTTTAAACAGAATTGAGACTTTATAACTTTTATCCAAACCTATATCAAAATTGCAATTTCTACTCGTCACTTTTCTTGACCATTCTGAATCATGATTATATGAGAACAAGGCATGGTAATCATGAGCAAGGATCATCATGGTTATAGGGATTGAGGCATGATCAAAATTATATGGTACATATCATGATTATATGGGAATAAACATGATCATGATTGTATGGGAGCGAGGATGTTCCACTAGCAGCACTTTTCAATAAATTTCAAGATATACGGTAGCGTCTACGCGCGAATCTAGAATTTATCCGTAGAATGTTCTAGAAGATTTGAAATGTCTCACGGAATGTACAGGTTTGAGGATTAAGTGATGTGTGTGGGATTGAGACAGGCTTGACTTCGTGGAGAATTCGAGGATTCGGGGGGTGTAGCAATATATCTCTACCTTTTCCTTGATTGATTTTGCGAAAAAATTAGCATATTGACTATCTGTTTGCCATTACAATACAATAACTCTTATAATCTTGTCGTCGTTTGATGAACAGTTCAGGTTAAATGTCGAACATGTGAAACGCTAGTTATCATGAGAGAGCTAGACGAGCATTCAAGCTGTACATGATAAATTATGTGATCATTATGGAGTAAAGCATAGTGAAACTGTCATATAGCATTAGTTATGTCGCTAAATATTCTGTTATCAGAGTTACTTACTGAATCTTTGTTTCAGTTATCAATTCAAGTCAAGCAAAATGCAGATGATGGAACAAGTTGTTCCACGTCAAGATGATCGAACTGATCTGAATGACTATGAGGTTTCTTCTGTAATATTTACTTACATTGGCTTTTTTCATGTCGAGCGAATCTGTTTATAAAATTTCATTAAAATACATTTCAGATGAATTTCTATCAGGATATCGAATTGTTGCAAAGTCACGGAATCGTATGTTTTGTACATTCTACATCTTCTAGTTATGCTTATGCAGTATTACTTTTTGTTTCTTCTACTTGAAGAACTAAATTCAATTTGAATTCCGATTGAGTTTTTGATTTAGTGTAATTTAGATATTTGCTTTTTTTGTAGAACGTCGCTGATATCAAAAAGTTGTTAGGGGTTGGGATTTGCACGATAAAGGGCATCATGATGACCACGAAGAAGCGATTATGTGATGTCAAAGGTCTTTCTGAAGCAAAAGTCGACAAAATCAAGGAAGTTGCGAGCAAATTATCAGTAAGGAATTTGAAATGCATGTCTACTTGCTTTATCAATAATGAAAAAGATAATTATAATGGATTTTAGAACAATGGCTTTATAACGGCTTTGGATATGGCAGAACGACGGAAGCTCTGTTATCGCATTAGTACAGGAAGCCGAGAATTAGACAAACTTCTGGGCGGAGGTATTGAAAGTCAAGCTATAACCGAAGTTTTTGGCGAATTTCGTACTGGGAAAACGCAGCTCTCTCATACTTTATGTGGTATTTGAGTTTATGATAGCAGTAACTTTCGTAAATTCGTAAATTGTTTCTTCATCTCAGAATCAAAAATTTTTTCTACGAGATAGGGGTTAAATTATAATCGAAGTCTTTGAGGCAAATGTTTTATTTTATAGAAGTTATGGTAAATAACCTAAATTCAAAATGCCAACGATAATCAAAGTTAATTGATGCTCATTTTGAATTTCTTCTGGCAAATTTAAGCTGCAATGCGGCACCAGTTTCTATAGAGTGCTTATTAGTGTGAAAGTATTGGAAATTTTTTGCAGGAAATAAATTATCATGTTCCTAGTTTGTAAAAGAATATGAAGTAAATTTAACATTTCCAGTTATGAGCCAGATACCAAGTGAGACCAGTAACTTCAAAGGTGGAAAAGTTATCTACATCGACACAGAAAATACATTTCGGTTAGTTACAATGCATTTTGAATATTGCATCAATGAAAAATCTTGAATCCATGCGATAACCAGCCAAAATTTTTAAGTCCGGACCGTTTGCGTCAGATTAACGAACGTTTCAAAATGGATGAAGAAGCTATGTTAGACAATATTTTGTATGCACGAGCGTACACCTCCGATCATCAGATGGAATTGCTGGATTTTGTTGCTGCAAAATTTCACGAGGTATGACTTTCAAGTCTTCACAGTTTTTCTCATGAACTTGTTACTAGCTTCTACTTATTTCCCCATGCAGAAAAAAAAGAAAAAATGAAACGCTTTGTTTCTTCCAAACATAGCACCTGTCACAAATATTTCAGGAATTGGGTATTTTTAAACTGTTGATTGTTGATTCAGTCATGGCTTTATTCCGAGTCGATTATAGCGGTCGAGGTGAGCTTGCAGAACGGCAGCAAAAACTTGCGCAAATGTTGTCGCGATTACAGGTTAAAGAAGTTACTCCATTTTATTCTGTACAATACTGCTTCATAACTTGAGCTTTTATGATTTAATGCGTATCTAAGGGTTCAAGTTTTCCAGAAAATTGCGGAAGAGTACAATGTCGCAGTATTTATTACAAATCAGATGACTGCAGATCCTGGAGCTGGAATGACATTTCAGGCAGATCCGAAAAAACCAGTTGGAGGGCACATTCTGGCTCATGCATCTACCACTCGTATAATGCTTAAGAAGGTACTAATCTCTACATTTTCTCTGGTTCCTTATAGCATAAATAAACTCGGAATAATTTTTTGACTTTCTAGTGTTATTTATTTGATCAAGATATATCATCTTGTGGATATAACTTACTTTATTCATTTCAACATGTTATTTGGATTCCCTTTTTGTATTACCCAGAACTTTTTTTAAATATGCTTTTTTATACTTTTAGCCATGTGTTTTTTTTTAAATACAGTCTTAAGCGGAACTGACTTTCAAACACCCCCATATCAAGCATTTACCTAAACCTCTCGTTTATAGCAACAATTCGTAGCAATGTTTTTTGTTAGTAAATTTCATTACATTTAGGGAAGAGGAGAAACAAGAATTGCAAAAATTTACGACTCGCCAGACCTACCTGAAAATGAAGCCACTTTTGCTATCGCCACAATTGGTGTTTCCGATGCAAAGGAATAAGACAAGTATATTGAAACATATCTGTGAATTCAGAAGGGTATTGTTTATTCTGTATGATTTATTGACATGTATATAATACGAGTTTGATTTGTTGTTGATATATAGCATTATTTGTTATGATTTTGCTGTTGAATTGGATAAGAGTTAATGTTCGACCTATACCTGTAAATTGGCTGTTTTGGAAACAATATGTTAAAAATCTTCGAAAGAACAATAATCCAACTATACATCGACAACAACATGCTTCATTTTGTGAAGTGAAACTTACATGACAACGCCTGCATTAAACCATGTAGTTGGGTGAATTTAATTAGCATGCGGGAAACAATTTCCAATTTTTACTGCAATTTCGATTATATCGTACAAACAAAATAAAATTGAAATGCATAAGAGATTGTGTCCACGATTACTATTAGCATAGAATTGCCGGGAAAAACAGTTTCTCAGTGATGTTTTAAGAGACGATTTGGCTTGACACAATCGAACTGATATATTCTGAAGGAAATAACGACTATGCATAGTACACCGTTATATAAATTTAATGGGAATAAATGAGAAACAAAGTATTTTACGACCCGTATAAAAACCTGAAATGAAATGCCAAGCTTTGTATCAAACAAAGGTTAATGAAATCTTTTACAACTTCCTAGCCAATTAAAAAAATCTGAATTTCGAAAATTGAAATGAAAACGGAGGAATTTCAAGCTAATTCCGCACTTAGGTAATCTGAACTCAGTGGTACAGTAATTAACTAAAGATACATGGACCAGCGTTAACAATAAAACAGTGAGGATTAGAGAACGCGAATAAATCAGAGTAAGTAATGCTTGAGCAATATCGAATTGATCAAACTAACAAAAGTCATCTACATTTATGCTGTTATCCGACATCACAACAGAAAAAGTAAAGAAGAGCACTTCATTAGATTGTACACAAATCCCCATTTTCGAATTAATCTATTTCAAATATGCGAAGATCAACCATTCATCTCTGTGTTAAATACAGAGAGCGATTCTATTCACAACAAAAACTTGGATGCATGATATGGAATATATGTTAGCTTATAAATATTTAATCACTATTAATGAAAAGAATATGATCCATAAAGTGAATAATTCATCAAATCACTCACATTTTGCTGGCAACATAATCTGCAATGTGACACAACTTCAAATTTAAAACCATCCAATATGAGTGACAATTACTTATAACTTAATATACACGAATTATTTACAAGATTTCATTTTAAAGAATACAACAAAGAAAATTTCACCCAAACAAAATATATTAAAATAAATGAAAGAATACTTGAATGACCAACGTGGGAGAAAAACACCTATGAAAAATGAAAGTGTGGAAAGTCGACAAAATTTTATATGAAATTTTGTGAAAACAAATACTGCTTTCATAATCGATAGTAAAAGTGAGCAAAAAGTGTCAGAGTGTATATGGTTATATAGAATGTTGTTCATAACTGTAAGTAAAATAGATGCGTTTTTCACCGAGTAATTGGAGGACGTGGAGCAGCACCTACTGCTACATCAACTACCTCTTTTGCTCTACGTTCCCACTCTCTCTCGTTCATGTGTAACTCATCAGTATTCTTTAGCACAATCGGATCGGGCTCACCATATTTGGGCGGATTAGCATTTGGATCATATCTGAAAACGAGCAACATTATTCACAAATTTTATTTGTAGGAATCTCTCTTTGACTCCACTGACTGTCTCATTCTTATTCGCTGTTGAATGTAAACTTTCGATTATTCACAAGTACATCTAACTTCACTACGGAAACAAAACTAAAGAAGAAATTGATAAAATACAGAATGGGAGATATTTCCTCCTATAATTATGTCATCAATCAATGTAAATGAAAACGTTAAGTTCTGTTATTTTTCAAAAATTAAGAATTTATAATATCACAAACCCAAGTTCAGCCAACATTGGAGCTATAGATGCCATTTCCCGTACAATATCCTCACTAAATGTACCAACCCATTTAGTCAGTGCATCCAAGTTTACTGGTTTGATTACCTGATCAGTGGATCGTTCAACTCTGAAGACATTGTCTCACTTTTTAAAATATCAAAAACTGTGATCAGGCCAGGGCTAAATAGTGTCAGTAGTAAAAAATATGCCTTTATGTGAATATTCATTATGCAACCTTCTTTTCTTGAATCTCTATTTTATTTCTCGAATAAGATAATTTGACCAATTTAATTAGTTCATAAAACATGATTAATATCTAGATAGTTCAAAGCACCGATATTTGATCAGAGAAAAATTATACAAATCCATTTAACTGACTACTGTTCCCTTTTGGCAAAGAAAAAAATACAGATAAAGAAAAGATCGAATATGCAATCATTTAGACATACTTTGACAGAGAAATATCTTTGCCGATCAGTTTATCGTGATGAAGCACCAAATCATTCCATGGAATATCAAGAAAACTAAGAATATTACGCAACTGCTGCTCTGGATGTAGCACCAGCTGTTCGTAATAAACAGTCAGACATCGCCTCCGTCCTATTGTTTTACACTGCTACAAAATCAATTTACGAATAGAATAAAAAATGAGAGTCTTCCTGTAAGAACTTGAAAGTGCATAATGATAAAGCAAAAATATTGAGGATTTAATCTTTAATCAAAACTATATACCAAAATTTAACTAATAAACTACACTACTAACTCTTATCCTTAGACTTGATTTTAAATAAAACTTTCCGGATTGATCTACAAAATATAGCTTCGGCAAAAAATCTAAGCAATAAATTAAATACAAGATTTCTGTAAAAAGTAAGCTGTTCTTTACAATATGTAACATTATTTCATGAATTTTAGAGAAGAGTTATGAGAGGTTAAAGACTACTGTGCTTCTATTCCTAGATTATTTTTCCAACAACCTAGACAAAAGCTTTCATGAAAGCAATACCTCGTACATTATCTTGATAGCATTGTTCCACTTATCCAGACATTGTCTTGGATCGTTGAGGTCAAAACCCGTAATCGTTACGTGACGCGATATGATTGAATGAACCGTCGCTCGGCCATCTCTAATCATTAATAAAAATTTACTGTTCGGAAACAGATTAGAAAGATATTCTGCTGATTTCATCGTGAAAGGATCCTTATTGCACAGCCTTTCAGCGGGTTCACCATGACCAGCTATTACCTGACAATTAACAGATTTATTTGCAGTTACAATAGCAATGAATATTGTTAAAAATATGTGTCTCCTTACCACTAATTTAACATCATCTAATTAATAAAAATCACTTGTAAAATAAATGATGATATCGCATCATTTATTACTTCATCCGTGACACCTGCTTCTTTCAAACGATTCCATTCTTTTTGGCTCTTTTTCCATTGTGTTCTAAGTCCCAAAATACGTGGTATCACACGTGTTTCCTCACCGCTATAATTAAAAATAAATTAAGATGCAATCAATTGCGATGTTTATGACTAAAAGAATGTATGCAATGACTAACCATCGCACAGAAGGATGTGCATCCAACATAGCACGAATTAGTGTTGTCCCTGATCGTGGAACACCGCCTAAAATTATCAAACTGAACAATGGATATAAATTTTTTTAAATAAAAACGGACAAGTAAATGAAGTTTACGAAAGGCAGCTAACAGTGCAGTTGTACTGCGTTAATGACACGAGCTATTTCAATGTTCTTTATACATAAGTTCTATTTTCTTCTAAGCAATAATTTATTTTCATAATTTAAGGTTCTCATAAAATTAAAATAAGAAAAGCACCATAGAGATTCCGATAGCTAAATTCCATAGCCAACAGAAAGTGTTACTTAGTACAACAATGAAATGAAGCAGAGCAATATTTCTGATTCATGAATATAAAAAGATATGTGACAAACCACTCAAAAATACTAATTAAGTCCGAAAAATGTATGTAAAACAATTTCTCTATTTAATTATTGAATACATTAAAATAAAGATTTATGTCTTATAAGTCAATAAGAAGACCAACCAATGAAAATGAGCGGCGAATATTTCGACAAGTTACCCAATTTTTGTCCAGGTAGTATAACAATATTATTTTTAAATATATTGAAGGTAGAAAATAGCGCAGAAGCCGAAATGAACATGTATAGGACACAACTAATAAATACAATGATCAAAAGTATCGCCCGAATCCGTCCTCTTATCAACATCTTTGATAGCTTATGTCGTAAATTACGTTTCCATGAAAAGCCTGAAACAGGAATACTTATCGTACAATCTATGATTAAATAAATATAAATTTACTTCAGTCATTTTTATCATTGTATCTATTATTGTATTATTTGTTGACTTCAATTCCAGAGGTAATCAGTAGCATAACTCTCATTATCAGTTACTATATTTTACTACGAAATAAAAAAATTAATTCGAGAAACTTCTTCAAAATTTGACTTAAAAAAGCATAATTTAAATACCCAACATACACATATCAATTGATACACTGTTTCATAGTAAAACTTATCTTCATCATCAAAATTATTCGAATCGAAATAATTCGTCACTGACACTTACGTATATATCTATAAAAGTTCCTATAAATGAATGAACAATTATTCCAGAGCATCTCTTATAATCCATTTGTAGAAGTGCATTAAAACTGAGCAATTCATCTTAAACTAAAAAAATGAAAACTTTATCCCAAATAAACTAAATAAGTATACAACCTCTATAAATTATCAAAGAGCACTAATGGGTAACAGTTCTAATTACAATCATTATAACACAATATGAAACCATGCAGCTGAACTGGGATGAATTTTTTTTTAATTTATAATTATTCTCATTTCTACCTCTATTCCAGTGCCTCTCTCTCTCTATTACCTCAATTACTGTCTTTGAAAACAAGTTATATTCACCAATATTCGAATATATGTCAATTCAAAGTTCCATATCCCGAGTACATTATGAGAGAATATTTCATAAGATTTCTGAGAAAGCTGAACTTTTTAATGAAACCCAGAACTTGTTATTAAACATTACTCTATCAAAGAAATATCGGGAAATAATCTCTATCATCATTTAGGATGGCAGATTAGTAAAATCGTTTTTATTTGAATTTTCATTAAAGGGAAGAAGCGATCCACTACTCATCTGATGAAGATTTACCTATAATTGCCTCAATCAGTCGATCCAATCTATTGAAGAAGGGTGAAAACTTTCCCCTGCACTGTCTTCAAACTTCTGTGTCCTCCTTTCCTTTCAAGTATAACACACGAAAAAACGACCTTATCTTACTCTCATCCCATCTCTTTTCAAATAAATCAATACGATTTCCTCAAAACAAATAGATCTGCTCTGCGTAAGCTTGAAAGAAAGAAATATTTGAGAATTGAACTTTATGGGAATTTGAAACAAAACAACGGAAATATTTAAATAAATTGTTAGAGCATAGTTTTTTGTAATAATGAAGAAGAATAGAAACGATATATTAAAAATATAGAGTAAAATATTAGAAAATTGGAAAATCAAAATAAAACGAACTAAATTTTTTAAAGTCAAAAAGAAGAGAATTTAAATTAAAGACGAGAAATAATTAAAAATATTAAACAAACAGCTTCTTTAGATATTCTCCCGCTTTACTTAGAAAACATGGAATAAACTTGAAACATCAAAATTTTTAGTGGTAAACAAAGATTACAATAAACAGTAGAGTTTGATAAGAAAAATATTTCTCTTTCGCTCAGTGTTGCTTCATCCAAGCGGTGAAGATCTAATAAGGGGGAAATGAAGCGGAAATAATCTTACCTGACCAAAGAAGCTCTCTATCTTTCTCCGATCACATCTTTTTTAGAATGTCAAAAAGCTTCTCAAACCCATTCGTTTTAATTATCAAGTATTAAAAACCATTTTAACGTTCAATTTTAAATTAAAATGTCATAATTTAAACAATTTTCTCATTCCTAAATATTTGAATTCAATATCTAATTGGTTAGCTAATTAGATACTGAATCAAAATCTAAAAATTCAATATCATTTAAGAGAAGTTAGCCAGTATTTTCTGATCAGTTCATCATTCTAACCATTTGTTTTGAAGAATAAAATAATCAGTTAAAAGCTTTTTTTTAATAAGATAATTATAAGGTATAAAGTAATAATAAAGGTATAAAATAGTTTACTTCCAACATCAAACCATCGACACAACTGAAGTGACATATAGATATTTGAAAAACAGTTCTGCTGTTATTGACACGCTTTGATTATCAGGAGTGATGCGACAGAATTCAATTCGTTGTAATTATCATATATGCCTGTAGAGACGTCATCATAAATTCACTAACAGATGTTGTTAATATTGCGAAGAACGAGCGAAGTTTAGAATAGCTGGCTGATTATATGGTAAATGATCGATACACATTAGCTAGGCTTGTAACTAGAGTGGCCTAATTGAATGAAAGGAAGCGATAAAATAAGGTAATCAACCGCAATAAAACATTTAGTTAAAATTGTTGGACATTCATGAATAATAGACAAGCTTAAAATGACGTTAATTAAAAATACTTTTTTTCCAGAAATATCTTTCACATTTTATATCTTATACACTAAATTATAAAAGATTTTCAAAATCCCCAGATATATTTCGTATCAAAACGATATCAACTTCTCACTTTAAAAGAAACCTGAATAAAATTTAAAAGCACCTGAATCCAAAAAGTCCTATTTATTGACATTCTACATCACAGTTACAATAAACACTGATTGTACTTTTGAAGCTTTTATAAAGATTTCATTGCTTATGTTGAAAAATGCCCACATTGCAAAATATTAACAAACAGTTTTTTTTGCTGGGAAATTTCATGAACAAAGAAAGAATACAGCAATTTCGATGAATCTAAAACAAATCCAGATAAGACTAAGCACGGAACTCAATCGTTTTAAACGATCAAAAATTTTGTTACATCTGAGCGTAATAGTATGATATTCTCAATAAAATAATAATATTAAGGAAGTATAACTTCATCTGTCAAAGTTAACAGGATTTTGAGGATAGTTTATACTACTTCACATGTCTTGCAGCGCTTTCCTCCACTCCTAATATATGTTTGATGTACAAGGGTTTGAAAATCACAAATTAGAAACTGATAAGAATGAAATGTCAGCCATAATTTATCATACAGTGGAAAAGAAAGATAACAAAGAGGCAAAATGTGCGCCCACATACAGAGAATGACGAAAATGGAGAATAATAGCAGAAACAACAAAGAACGCCATTCATCAAAGATGAAAAATGCAAAAACTAGATAAACGAAGGAAAAGATATTACAGGAATCAATCACTGATGAAAGATTACGAGAATGATAATGAAGCAAATAACTACGCAACTTTTAATGATGACCAAACATCACTAATTACTATTTCCGAATAGTTCCGAAATGTAGAAGATTCGATAGCAATTGGTGATCTTTTGTAACTTTTAAATCCGATAGCTCGAATTCTCAGACAAAATTTCAGAGTTACGTCATATCTCATTTTCTCTCTCATTTTCACCGAAAGATGTTACAAAATTTTTTCCAGTTGGAGCAAAGCAGAGAGAAGTAAAAAAACAAATCTAATTTTTCAGCCTTTTTTTTCTATTAAAAACAACCATTTGCCATAAAATCCGTTATAGTCAGCTCCATATCATTTTAAATTATGCATTCCTCTCCCAATCTTCTAAGCGCAATTCAAAGACAAATGAGTTCATCAGCATTTGACTCAATATCAATTCAACTAAATATAAATATATCTAATTCACAAGTTCCCAAGAACAATAAGTGAAATTGAAATCTGAATACAACCTGATTTTGTTCGTGTTTGAGTGCAAAATAATATGATGACTAATCTGAAACATGAAGAATGAATAATTCAAAAAGAAATATATACCGTTAAATTCTTGCCACTATTAATCTGTAGAATAGACAAAAGAATCTCACTATTGAAAGAAAAAAGCACCGCTAATTTACCCTTTTGTAAACCTCAACCAAATATCTATTCTAACTGCTCATCTTCTCTAGAATACTATTTATCTGTTCGTTCATCTCATTTCTCATTTTCGCTTAGACAAAAATATTTTTCGCTTACACAATTTATTTAGAAACATTAATTCTTTTGATTAATGGAATATTTTTTACTACGCAAATAATACATTAAACATATGCTATTTCAATGGAATATTTTTTATTCATAGAAAATAATGAACATAACTAATTAATAAAATTGTCTTCAACAAGTAAATGAAAAGTAAGAAGGTGGATGGCAAATATCTCAACTCTTTTTTAGGATATGTATAGAAGTAAAGCCATATATAAATGCAATTATTTCTGTGAATTCCTCTATATTGCAGGAGTTATGAACCATAAATTGATTTAGAAATCCTTCTAGGAAGCAATTAACAGGTTTGAAAAACTTAGTTTTTATTTGAATAATTACCTCAAATAATTTTTAAAATTTAAAAAGTCCTATTCTTGCACCCTTCAACCAAACAATCCTTTTTAAGTTTTACTTATCCAAGGTTAATATATTCGAAACGTTTAATATTCTATAATTCATATTGTATGAGAAGCTTGATAAATATAATAAAATATTCCATTTTGCTTCAGAAATGTTTTATGAATCATAATTTTATATATGGAAGTTATTGTTATGCTAAATGGCACTTATTAACAAAATATAATCTTCATACAACAAACATGTAATGTATACCGTTAGAATTATAAAAGATAAAAGATAAAATTTTTCTATTTATTGTGAAAAAAAGTGACGTATTTGCCCAAAAAATGTATTTATGTTAATTTCCTACTTTTTAATCTACAACAGGTACATTACAAACTAATCGAATCACTCAGTTTATATACTGATAATTGAAGATTTAGTAAAGTGCAGCAGAAAAATTAAACTATGAGGCAACTAATGGCAGTCAAATACAAATAATAACGAAGACTTTGTGTTCTCAACCGAAAATTAAAAAAAAATCAATAATTATGAAACGTTAAAACTAATTCGATATATAAATAAAATCATTCAAACGAAACAAAGCAATCTACTATTTTTAGCACCAAGCCCGTATGATCTATAGTAAAATTTTAAAACGAAGTCTATACCGCTTTTTCAGATATTCAAATTCTTGCAAACAACACTGAACAGAAGATTGGGAAATACTCAAAAGGAAATGTCGGGAAAAATTCTTTGAAACACAACTTTAGAGGGCAGAGTTTCTCTCCCACTATCCAATGACAGTATGCAAAACGAATCAAAACTTATACTTCATAGAATAAGTCATATCTTCAAAGCTTTCACTTTCTAAATTCTATCTGCTTTCGGTACTTCTAGAAGATCATTTTCTCCTTATTCTATCGTAAATCAATGCCATCTTTCAGTAATATATAGATGTTTTTATAAATGAAAAAGTGGAAGAAGACTGAAATTACTTTGTCCATTCAGAACTGTCATTTTTTTAATTCAAATAACGAAGGGATAAAGGATAAATAATACAATTCGAATGAACTCAGTAAATATTTTCCGTAAACTACAAGAGATTCTTGAAAAAAGAACAATTCTAAAAGGAAAATTAATTCCAAAAACAATTTGAGATTCTACAAATATGGATTAGAAGATATTTGTTATCCAAATATAAAAATGAAACAATCAGCAACTGGTATTTCATCAATACAAAGATGAATATTTTATACTTTATGTCAAATGATATTTAAAAAGAAACGATTGTAATGAACGAGAGCAATTCATGTTAAATAATGTTTGAAAACAAATTAATATAATGAAAGAAGGATTAATGATATTCAATGAACAATTATTTTCACAAAATAATTTCAGAGCTTTATTTCATAAAAGCATTTCAGCTGAAATGAATAAATACCAAATATACAAATTTTAAATTCATAAGATGAAACAAAACGAAGTTTAAATTGCTTATTCTGCAACCGAAGATAATGTTAACAACTTTTGAACAAATGTATATAAAGCATTGAGCGATTTACTATTTTTAGTAAGCAAAAACACCACTAAAAACCCGTTGAAATATAATATAGTATATTTGTCCAGAAACATATTAAGTTAGCATGTATGATAATCCACCATAAACAATGAATACATGACACTGAATAAAGTATGATTAAGAGTGAATAAATAGTACTTACATACAATTACATCGATATCACTTTATTTCCCGAAGCTATCAACTATCTCTAGAAACATGTTCTAGAACAGCAGTAGATGTGATCTCATTTGGTGACGCTTCTTCGTCTGAATTGCTGATTTCTCCAAGAACAAGAGCTTCCACAGGAATTGAAGGAGTGTCTACTTTTTTAGTATCTTCCTCAGGAGTAACAATCTAAATTTATAAATAAATAAGTCTACAGAGACGAAAATTAAATTCTTTCAATTCTTTCTTCCTATAACAGGCAAAAATACATAGATACACCTACTTCCCATCTGCTAGAAGTGGCTTCGATATCTGCCCTTAGGAGACGTTTGAGTTCGCGTTCAACCTCAGGTGCGTCCATATATTTTTTCTTTTTCGTTTTTCGGAAACGTCGTTTCCTTACGCTTTTCATTGGGGGTGTGACTGAAACGAATGATACAAGTACCAGTGGAGAATTCATAACCTGTTTAAACGTATTCGTCTAAAATATTCGCAAATAAAAAAAAGGAGAAAAATGCATACGTCCATGAGGCCATTGCCACATTTTATCACGTTTCGATTTTGATGTGTCATTTTGAAGCGATGTTTCTGTGACAGGTTGTAAGTCATGAGAACAGATCATAATCTGAGATGCATCCGCAACTTTATAAACATTTTTTTTATCGATGGTTTTCATCACCTACAGTTTAAATCAGTAAAAAATATAAGGCAGCGACAACTTGGATATAAAAAATAATCATCACACAAAATATTCAGCACTTATGGAATAACAGCTAAGTCTGGTGACAATTAATTAGAAACGCTATTTTAATTTCAATAATCTATAATAGAAGTTCAGCATATCTTGGCTGCTTTCTTTTTTTCTATATCTGCTGCGATATGTCAACCCAAATGGTTTTCAAAAATATCATATATATACGATTTATAGAAACGTATGTAACATGATATCTTTTCATTCATTATGAAACAAGTAGATGCGATTTTATTATAGTTTGATAGCAAACAGCTTATATTGTTCCAAGGCTTAAACAGTAGTTCTTTTTATATTACAATAAATTACTTGAATAATTGAGTAATTAACCTCAACAACACAAGGGAGATCAAATAATCTTGCAGACATGATTTGTTGCTGAAACTTGACAGTTGCATTTCGCATATCTGACTGGAACGCGATGAAAAGGTCATTGTCAGCGGATTCATCAATCATTTTCCCTTCAATTGGATACCTTTCCCTTCATTTTTTTCAAAAAAAAGAGGATGAATAAAGCTACCAAACAACTATCAAACAAGAAAGTAATAAAACTCACTGACTTGTGGGACGACATTGTCAGGAAATCTAAGAATAATATGATTTTCCCAATCTTGTACTTCTTCTGCTACATCGACAACACGCTGAGGCACCTTTTTAGCTAATATTCTGGATGATCCGGCAGACATTTTACAAGCGATATGTTCTCTGCTAATATTCACTTCATATGATGACACATGAAAAAGAACAAAAAGAAACTAAAACATAGAATACAACTGCAACGATCTAACTCAGCTGAACTTCCTTCAGTTAGACAGCTTACAAGTAAAGCTTCTAAATGATCAGTCCAAGTGAGCGATTGGCAAGGTGCGTGCTCGAATGATCAATTAGGAAGATGTATGATCTGCTCATAACCTCCCCTGAGGCGAATCACTCATATCATCCCAATTCCAATTCTCAACACTGTCCACTGTAAATAGCGGTTGGCCGGTAGGTGATAGAGGTAATTTTACAGGCGTGCAGTATCGTGATGCGTGCATGAGTATTTCAGGTGAACATGTGCGCAGCGAAAGTTCAATCGGCGATTGCGAGAACTCTGGATAATGGCTGTCTTCTATGCGTTATCTGTAATATTCAGGTTTGTCTTCTCTTTTTGTTTTATCACTTGTTAACACTCCTTTCTACACCAGCATCCCATGTATGTCCTTTTCAGTAAATAAGAGAAACATGTAAATTTTCATTTCTGATCAAAAAACCATCCTATCTTATATTTTGTAGGTGAAGAGTAAGTTATGGATAGCTCATTCAAATGGCCGAAAACATCGAGAAAATATCGCTAATTTCAAGAAGGCAGTAGCAGGCAATGCGACTTCATCAAAACGAAATCCTGAGGAGCCAACCACATCTCTCTCAGCAGCGCCTTTAAAAAAGCTAAAAGGTTAACTTATCGTTCTGCATAATTTTTTCACTAAAACTTGCACTTATTAACTGCAATTTTTTTTCAGTAGATGTGAAGGAGTCAACTTCGAAAGAGCTTAACGAAAGTATTCCTTGGGAGAAAAATTCAATGTCAAAGGTGAAAGAAAGTAATGCGACGTACGGTCAAAAGAAAAATATCATCGAAGGGGTGCCTGAAGGTTTCTTCGAAGATGAAAAACTGAACAGTAGAGTAAGTTAACATTGCAAATAAGCCGAAGTCTTTATTTGAAATATTAAAAGCAAGGAATGTTTAGAAACGAAGGCGCATATTGAAGATTGTACCATTTCTAAGTAAAACATAGTCCAACTACAATTATACTATCTTCAGTTTAACATCTACTTAATCAGATTTTAAAGCTAAAAAAAAATAAAATAAAACTTATTTTTCTGATCTCTAACTTTGATTTAGAAAGCACCTAATTTAAGCATTTTAGTGCTTTACACTACACTGCAAAATATCATTTATCTGGAACCGCGACCAAGTTGCGAACATATTCCAGGTTATTGATACCATAGAGAAGCAAGCAAATATAGAACAGCAATACATAGATTTCATGAGAGAGTTGGATGAAGCAAAGCAGGAGGAACAGCATCGTGAAGAAAATGAAGAATACGTAATGGCTATTGAGCATGATATCGAGCTTATTGATGAGCAGGTACATCATTATCTCGTCTTATGGTTCGAAAATTTCACTTCTTTTAAAATACACTTTGAATACTTACAATTGTGGCTATAACTGGTTAACTATTTTGAGCGTTTTGCAGATTGATCAATGGAAACGAGTAAATCGGTTGGAATTGCGACGAGATAAACTTTATAGCACGGTAGTTGAGAAAAATGAAAGACATACTGAAGCAGTAGTGACAGAACAAATGAGTGATGATGACTCTGATGTTGATTTTACTGGATGGAGAAATAAAGGCATTTGATTTCTCAAGTTTGATATATCGGATTAGCGTACTTCTTCATACATTCAATATGGAATAAAACTTTGTCGGAATGGCAACTGGAAAATTGTGAAATTCCTACCGAAAAAAAGTTTTACTGCTTTATTTCAAAATTCTTCAACTCTCCAACTTCACTACTAATTTCTATACAACTAGGAAGACTTCGCAATAACGAAGCTTTTGAATATGTATTTAATCAGAATTTTTTGATTTAAATATTTTTTACTTCCATTAAAACTTTAACAACAACAATATATACACAAGATTAAATTCTCAAAGGAGATCACAAATTTGTAGGTAGAGTTAAATCCTGACTTCTGCAAAAAGTTTTCTTCCAATTAAATCCTTATGAGTTATTTCGGAACAGAAGCCAAATGGCTACATTTTTCAGCACATCATTCAAGCTACAATATTTCATTACATTGTATAATGTGGGCTTAGTCATTCAAGCTGAAGATCACGTTATACGTTACCCTGCATTGTGCTATAGTCTGTCTGTGCCCACCTCAATTATAGAAATGCAATAAAAATTTTGGAGAGTAGGGATGGGTGATAACACGGCACTTTATTCCTGTTAGATCAGCACAAGATACTATAATACTTGCCTATTACATAAAGGAATGAAACTAGTCGCTTAAGATTTCTCCGTCGGACAATTCGCTTTCATCAATCGGAGGTTTCATCACTTTCTGCTGTTTTAATGGTGATTTTGAAGGAGGCGGTGATTTTCGAGATATATACGGAACGGGTGATTTTAGCCGAACAGGACTACGGCGTCGTGGAATCTTTTCCTCAGGAGGTGAGTATCGTCGTTGTATTGGCTTACGTGGTTTTTCATCCCATTTTCGAGGTGGAGAATAGCCACGCATTAGAGGTACTGGTAACTCTGTTCGAGCTAGCGGTGGAGGAAGTTCTCTTTTTTCTCTTCGTTCTTGTGTAGGTCCTCCTTCTAACTGCGCTTTCCTTTCTTCCAGTGCTCTGAAATATAAAAAAAATTCTAGATACACCTGGGTACGATTCTGGTAACAAGTTATTAGTATCTGAAAGAGAAGTTCTCTTTGAAATAAATCATTTACCTTCTCATATTTTGCATTGCTGTAATTTCTCTTGCTAAAAGATTCATTTCGTTTTGCTGAGTCTCAGTTTCAACTAAACGATTTCGCATTCGAAGTGCTAAACGGACGAAAACAGCACGCAGATCTTCAACGGAGTAGTTTTCAAGATCTTCTTCTGTTACTTTTTCCATAACGTCCAACTCTACAACAAAATTAAATTAGGGAATGCCACAAAAAAACAAACCAAGTCGACAAATATAAGCGTAAGAATTTCTTGAAAATAATACAATAAAAAGTAACAGTTCATTCTACCACTACTTTATAATGAAATGACATTATTTTACGGCTATTCATACATATCATCCTTTGACCAATAAAACAAAAATTGCATACCATCAACTATGGCGGAAAGTGTCTTTTCATTGATTGATATCAGTTTTGGTGCTAGCTTAGTTGAATTTGCTTGCATCCAAAGTTCGCTGTCCTTGTTTTGTTTTGCTAGCAATAAAAATGGATCTGTAATATATATGGTACTTTATTTAGCTTAAGCGTAATTTTTTTTCTGTAATGGTCTATTACCAATCACCCAATAAATAGTCCATAATAGATGAAAAACTTGGTTAAATCCTACTTAAAACTAAATCTTGAATTTTGAAGAATCGTAATTATAACTATGGCAAAATATATCAAAATTATATAGAAAGCAACATTTACTTGTCCAAAGTGCCGAAAAATTATCAGAATCTAAGACATCAAATGGATACATCGATACATAATTTTCTGATGGTGATTCAGAACCAAGAACCTGAAAGGATTACTACAGTGTCGGAACTGCAGGCACAATATGATTGTATAAAATCTATAGATTGTAAAAACGAACCGCTTCAATGCCAATCTGTAATTCGGGAAGTTGTTGCGGAAAAACTCCTCGCAACATAAATTCTCGCCTTATTTCCATTAAAATTAATCCCAATCGATTTCCACCGAGATATGGTGGCCGAAATGCCAAAGGACGAACTGTTGAATCAAAGAGCTACAATATTAGTGCACTAAGAGAAAATTATATTCCAAGAATTTGACACGGCTGCATTTTAATAGCACTTTCATTCGAAGAGAACCGACCGATCAAAAAGAAAGAAGTAATCACGCATCATCATTTTAAGTCATTGGAATACAACAATTTTAGAAACTAATAATTACGAATTTTAATCAACAAATTATCATCATATTATCCATATCTTATTAGACATCGTTAATTTATAAATCAGACATCTATACTGTAGATCTCTTTCTCTCACATCTAAAAATCTGAGCAATATACAAAGCAATTAGATATTTTTGATTTTGCAAAATAACCTGTCTCGTATCGATATCAATTTGTGATAGCCACGCGCGCAAATCCCGTTCTCTCATACCAATAGTGAGTTCAGCTTCGAGAGATGAATACCTTGAGCAGTAAACTAGCAGTGCATCTCCTGTATCTAACAATGCCCTCATGAGTGGAGGATGTTGCTCAAACATCATTGTTAATGCAACTTTTATTGCACGCTGACGCTCATCCATGTACCAACCCTGTAAACCAATTTCTATTGATAGTTTCCAAAAAAAGTAGTCGTCAGAACTAAACACTATTAATAATCAAGCTTCTAAATGATATATAACAGGTTCAAAAACAAGAAGTAGATGACAAATAATATGCACGAGAAAACTAAATCTATACACTATGAATGCAACGCACTACGAATACGAAGAATTGTCTGTAAACAATAAAAGTGATAGATTCAACTAGAAATACAAACAACTGCATACTTAAAAAAATTTCTTTCACCTGAACTTTGTCAAGCGTTGGGTTACTTGATTCAATTACAGTGTTCATTCTATACCAACATTCTGTACTGTGCACACTTTCATTTATATAAAAAGCGTCTTCTGCACAAATGTTAAAATACCTGAAAAAAGTGATCTTCAAGATGTTTAAGTGTAAGCGAGGAAATCTTCTTTTTTCACTTTATGCATCTAATTTAACTTATACAACTTATTGTAAGTATCTTGAAATTCCCTTTAAAGATTTGACGTCCTGTTCGACAATTATTACAAGTGCCTAGAGTTTTTTTTTGAGACTTGTAATAAAGTTGATCAAGACCAAAATATTAATGAGAGAGAAAAATTATAATGACTGTCTCCGTACCTTATAGCTTGCTTGGCTATGTAATGAGCTGGTGAAGGTAGCGTTTCTGGTGGATTTGGCAAACGGATTTGTGCTGGATATAAAAAATGAAAAACACTTTCCGCAGTGAAACAAATCATATGGGCTGACAGCAAAGTTCGTAATTCCATTGCTGTTACTAGCGGTGACACCAATGGAATACGATTCTGTGTCGTTGATAACGCAGCAAATTTAGAACGCAACTCCATCAATAAAAGTCCTGTCTTATTTCCCTGTAATTAAAATAAGTAAATCCTTTTTGCATCAGAACAATAAGACATGCTTTGATATAGTTAATCTCCAACATTCCATTTTCCACAAATCAAAGTTAATTATTGACCATTTAGTAATCAAAAAAAAAAAAAAAAGAAGTTATTGTATGCTAATCTTAGCAATGAAACAAACTCTAATATGGGAAAGAGCTGATGGAGGTTTTGTTCGCTCGGTCATCCAATCGATGATTGTAGTTGGAAGAATGTACCGTTTCGTCAGCAAATGCTGCAGTTCAAATTCATCAGCTGTAGATGCCCATGCTTTGTCACTTTCCGTAGTATCAATCAACAATGCATGCCCAGTAGAAAGTAACAACTGTTGTAGAGCCTCATTCTTCGACATCTATGAAAAAATTATTTGAACTCAACGAATGCGATTGTGTCTTGTTTTAAAAATTTTAAAGAAATCAAGAAACCTTATGTTTCATAGCAGATTGACGCCATCGATCTAAACGACCCATCTTTGAATCCACTGCTCCGTCACTGAGCTAAAAGCGATACCAGTAATTTTAAGACTATTCTAGGATGCATCGTCTTGACGATATATCTGTTAAGTCAACAATGCTATGCTTTAAACGACTAACTTTTAAGCTGTTCCATTTATCATATAAGATAAACAAACTTAAACAGAACAAAAGAGAAATTTCGACTCAACAATTGCTGTTTGAAGCATAACATGGCTAAAATACCTTTTGCTGTTTGAAAACTCTTCTGGCAACAAGCGCAACATTTGCTGGATCTACAGTAGTCCGAATTTTCTCTGCAGTTGAGAGAAGTATTAAAAAATTTTTACATGAAGAAGAGCACAGTTTTCACAAAATTAAAATTAAAGATAAAAAGCTGATTATTTACGAAAACAGCACTGTACCAAAATAGTTCCTTACTCACCAATGCATTTGTCATCGAGACGGAGAGCGTCAAAAAGCCTTTGGTAAGCATAGTGTTCCACTGATCTGTACTTTTCCCCTTTCATATCAAAGGGCAATGCATAATAATTACTTAGAGGCCGAAAAATACCCTAAAAAAGAAAGAAATACGAAACTCTTGGTTTATTTTCAACCGAAATCATTTCCAGTAATAAACAATAATAATGAATTTACTTGAAGTGAAAGGACCAGATCAGATGTAGTTGTTTTTACTATGTCACCATTTTGGTCAGTTGAAATACCATCCACTTCAATGGACTGAGTGCTAAGTAAAGCAGCTCGTTTTTTTTCAGAGACCTCATACCTAAAAAACTGAGAGATTAAGTCGTTATGAAAACAGAATAATTATTAAAAATGAACAAAAACAGGTCATCTCAATATTTTGCTTTATACTACAGAACAACATTCACCAAAATATAACCTTAAGTTAGTTTCTTGCATATCTAAAAGAAACTGATTTAATAATAAAATTAATTTACCTTAGCCACATAAGAAAATATCCTAGCTGATTATGTCCTAGCTGTGGCGGTCGACCCCTTTCATTTCTCATCCAGTGTCCCAACATTGCAGCATCAACCTTCTCCTTCGCCATCCAATCCACAAAAGTATCTTCATCCATACCAATCCCAAGTTCACTATCACGTGCGTCACAAACGATCAGCAATGCATCCTTTGTATCCATTAAAGCTTTTTCGAATGCTTCAAAGTAAAATTATGTACCGCAAATAAATATCACTATTACTCCAGATAAGCAGTTCTTGAAATCAGAGATCACTTCGCCAGTTTAAATTTTGTTATTCACCTGCATCTTGCTCTACTCGTATCCTCAACCCCTGCATTGTATATGACTGACGACTCGTTTGCAAATAACTAGCTAGAGAATTCATATCATGTCCTGTTGGCATATTTTCTTGTAGCAGTTGACGAGCCTTCAAAAAGAATGATGATGAAGATAACAAAATGAGAATTCGAGTAAAAAAATGAAAAATGAAAGCACACCTTAACTGGAACATCAGCACTCGAAGTACACAAAAGCTCTAGAATAAGTGCTTCATCTAAACCGAGTTGTGTAAGGATCATTGCATGAGCATAATGATCAGCTGACGGATATCTGCAAATAGGAACCATGACGAAACCTCAATTTTTGAAGTTGGAAAAGCAGAAAATATCGCTCCAAGCTAAATGAAATTTGCAACCTTTACCTTTTACCACCATCGCTTAGAGTATGACTATATCCACAATGTAGGATATCACCTTCATTACCGATTAATATTATTTTACCGTCATCCATTATGCCACTTCACAATACTTCCAAATCTGAAATGGAAATACAACGATGACTTCACGTGAAATTTATGGACATTTCAGCGTCGACGTCAAGCTACTCTTGCAGAATAACCGTGCAGCATACTGTTGAATCTCCCATTCCCATGATAGACAAAATAACAAGCGAACTTTTTATGCATAACCACATGATTAAAACTATTACTACACAACTCAGTTTTGAAACATTTACTCTTAATTATTTGATGCGATTTGTTTCCTCTATCTATTACTAGATTAAATACAATTCTTCCTAGTCCAGAATAAGACTGGTACATAAAACAATAGCTACATATTTATTTAAGCAATTCATAGGATAATATAGCAAATTAGGAATCAAACTTGAAGTCACTAAAAGATTTTATCGAAGAGAAGTACAGATACTATTTCAGTTAAGATGCACATTAGTAAAGTTTCACATTCAAATAAATAATTATTAATATAAAAATGCACGTACTATCACATTACCGCTTTTTAAGTGAAGATATCAATTCAACATCGCACATTACAAAATAAAGAACTTTTAAATATTGAAAAGAGAGATGACAAACGGAAATCACTATGTCCAGTTGAAAATTTAAAATACTAAGAAATGCATTAAAGCATCTTATGTTATAAGAAATGAAATACAGTATAGAGTTATTGAATTTTTTCTATGTTTACCTTCGCTTATACCAGAAGTGAAAACAGCACTACGTAACAACTAATTTGAATATATCGCCATATTCCTTTATTGCTGAGAATCACCAATTCCTGGGAATCCTCTAAAATTCATGAATCGTTAGGAGTAAAAAAAACCATACTGAGGATGAGATGACACGAAGTTTTGTATATTTATATATTTCATTGTTTGTTGCAAGAAAATAATATAAAAAATAATATTAATGTCATCTTCCTCAAAATCCGGGGAGAACAAAACGAAATTAAAATCTAATCCATTTTTATCATTTCTAAATGACAAACTGAATTTCCATCCATTTTTTTCGTTTCTTCTCATTATTTTTATGAATGCATTTGCTTTCTTTTCTTTTTACGCACACGACATGTCTTTCATTTGCATATTATCTCCTGAAAGGATTTCCAATATCTTTTAATTAAGTAAAATTTTTCAAAAATAAAAGAGAAATGGAATTCATGTTTATGGGAAAATCAGTAGATGTTCAACAGTCATTTGATTTGTATGGATATTATTTAACTGAAAAATAGAAGTGAAATAAAAGTCTTTAAGATCCATATGACAATACCAAGTAATGAAGGATGACCCATTGATGAATTAATCAATCAATCAACATTAACATTCAGTGATAACATTCATTTTGATCGATGATTCACCCATTTAACGGTTAAACACTGTGGACAAAACTGAATAAATATCAAAATAAAAGAAATATCCATATAATACTACTATCCAGTCGCATTTTGAATCGGAACCTCGTCAAAAATTTGCTTTGATGTCAAGACAGATGGACCTTGTAACCTTTGACCTCATTCCATCATATTGTTATCCCGAAGTACTCTAATTTTAAATCGCCGAATGCAGATTAAAATGCAGAATTCTTGATTTTTCTCGGTTGATAGCTGCTTGAAAAATACATTTAAAATGAAATGATAACTTCACTTTTAGTAAAATTTTGAAATAGTTAAATTTTTAATTATATTCAATGAATTTTACCGGAAAATATGAAAAGCACAAAAAGTTTTACTCTAGATAATTAATTAAATTTCATTTTCATAATTGTTATTAAATTTTCTCCCAATACAATAATTTTGTTTTTGAAATTAGCTTATGAAGCAAGCAATTTCAAGAAAAACATTGCATTTTTAAAATGAGAATTTCTTTGATGAATGAAAGGATTTTCTTTTAAATTAATAGTTATAGAATAAAATATTTCTGTATGTTTCTTTTGAGCTTCCTCCAAGAAGACAATTGCGCCTATTTCGAGGAGATGAAAATGACCATCTGTCATTCATCAACTTCAATCTAATTACATTTGTTATCACCCAGCTCATTTATCCTCAACTTACCATTAGTCTTGCATAGGCTTAATGACAAGATGAATGTATTAATCGATTATCTTACAAATTAGTCAAATCTGAGATATCGTTGATTTCATTTGATATATTCTCTTCCATTCCATATTATATTTCTTTCAATGAAATTTAACGCTTCCTTTGATCACGCATGAAGTAACTTTCGTCAATTTTCGGTGATAGGGGAAGAAAAAAAACTGAAGTAAATTGAAAAAAAAAACTGAAATAAATTGAGAAATAAGCCTTGGAAACTGAAATGAAATTGAAGATAAGCCGTGACCCTAAAGTTCAGATCAATGCATTATTTTCCACTCCGATAATTAATGTTTGCATTAGCCAGAATTATTGGAATGATTTGGTAGAAGCTAAAAGAGAAGCATAAATAGGCCTGGAAGCGAGAAAAGCAACCTCCCCTCCAGGGATGATAGGCTTCACAGAGATGAACCTATCACTTTCATTTCATTTTTACCACTCTCTGCTTCTACCTTCTTTTTTCCTTTCACTTTGTTTCTTTTTTTGTTATTTCTGCAAAATTTTAATGCTTTAAGTTACGCAATAATCAGTAAAAGATCATAATCATAGCGATAACAACCGAGTAGAACAGTGCTTACATGATTCTATCAATTATTTATCAAAGAGAAAAGGAAGGAAAGGTGAGTACTTTGTTAAAATTACCGGTATGTTTAAGTTAAAGGAATTAATAATAATTGAATTCTTTGTTTCTTTGTATATAAATATCCGAAAATATAAAAAGCGAAATGGAAAATATATTTCTTAGCACAGTTTCAAATTTATCAGTTTTCCGGATCTTCTTCACTTTCACGACTTTATAAACGAACCTAAAAGAATGATTGTTATCATTGTTATTACTATTATTTATTATTATTATTATTATTATTAGTATTATTACTATCATTATTATTATTATTATTATTATTATTATTATTATTATTATTATTATTATTATTATTATTATTATTGTTATTATTATTATTATTATTATTATTGTCATGATTATTATTTATTATTTGTTTTTTATCGTTATTTATTACTTGTTTATTATCATTATTATCGTTATTTTCGTGATTTATTACTATTATTTATTATTATCATTATTTATTAATATCGCAATGATTATTATTGCTTTTATAATTAATGATGTGCGTTTTATTATTCATTGGGAAAGCTGATAATAGCTATTTATATAATCATAGTGGCAGATTTCATCTCATCAAATTAACATATTCAAATGAAGTTTGTAAACTGTGCTAGAAGAATCCTGTGAAACAATATTGAATTGGCGGAGGAATTACAAAGAGTAGAATTGGGCAGTTGTTGTGGAAGAGGCGCTCATCGAAAGCGCTGATGACTGATTAGACTCCCTTGGTACCTCTGCTTTTCCAGTTATTAGCTGCGTGGAAGATAATGCAAATGATGCATTTCCATTACACATCGTGTGCTTCCACGCAAGTAAACAGATGAATGATGACTTTTGATGTTCATTTTCAGCATATCACTGAACTGCTTCTCTTATCACTTCAGGCCATATCTAGTTGAATGTTAAAAAATTTCAACTCAATCCAATGTAAATCACGATTGTGATAATTTCAACAATTATGCAAATTTTAATTGTTATTACTACAGAACAAAAAACTATTGGCTATTGTTACTGCTGAAATTAAGCTGAAAGAAATATTTAATTAATTAATTGATTTAAAACAATAAATAATTTGACTATGATTTGGAAATTTTAAAATATTTTGACAAATAATTCCATTTCTTTTGAAATTTTCGCATTAATTTAATATTATCTAAAATAATTATTTATCAAAATTCCATTTCATATCGTTTATTCATTCAATTGATATTTATTTATAGAAATTATCAATTTTTCATCTTCTTTACCCCTTGCTACTATTTACTACTGGAATACTTTTACTTTTTTAGGTATTGATTTCAAACATTTCAATACTTTTCTTACTTTCGAAAATTTCTTGTAACAATTAATTTGCAATGAAAATTCAAAACTAAGAGCAAAAGCTTCAAATGAATAAACTGTGAATATTAATGCATTGATGGTTTCATCCGATTTTGTTGCTGGAAAAAGAAAGATCAGAAATTAGCAAGTTTATCAATCAACCGTCCATTAAAAACACTGTTCAAAAACGAAGGATATGATTGGTTCCGTT
The DNA here is from genome assembly GCA_013365365.1 of Cruorifilaria tuberocauda. Taxonomy (NCBI): domain Eukaryota; kingdom Metazoa; phylum Nematoda; class Chromadorea; order Rhabditida; family Onchocercidae; genus Cruorifilaria; species Cruorifilaria tuberocauda. Next base: position 16,937 of record JABVXU010000184.1, on the reverse strand, counting down.
CATATCAGATGTCAAATTTCACTCCTCCTTTAAGCTCTTGCCATCGCTGGCACTTTTTTCCTTTGTCTTAAGCTACTTTCAAACAAAACCACTTCTGCTTGCAATATTATTATTTTGTAAGAAACCTTCAAATTTTCCTAGAATTATCCATAGAAAGACCAAAATTAATGACCCAATGATAAATTAAATTCTAATCTATTAATAAGTAAAAATTTTTCAATTGAATTTAAGTCAGGTAATTATTTTTAATACTGACTGTTTCCTTGCTTATTATAATTTCTTCTTGCATAAATCGTTGATTATAAATCTGTTTGATTTAATTTCAAATTTTCAAGGAAATATTTTATTATCTTATCGTTATCATGCTTTTGCTATCAAATCGTTATCATTTCTTTGATTATTATTTTGTTTCAAAGAGTATTGAGAAATAAAAGGGGAAGCGAATTTTAGGATAAAGTGTGTATTTTGAATAGGAGAGGGGAGAAAATTATTGTTAGCTGAAGAAAACAATAAATGTGTAGCTTATAATTTTGAAAGGATGAAATCAAATTTAACGAAACTATTCCTTGTCAAAAATGGAAATCTCTAATCTTCCTTTTCCAGCTCATTTTCTCGTTTTCTGGAAATTTGAATTGATTGGCATAATGCCTTCATCTCTATTAAATCCGCTTGATCGATTTGACACATTTAACATTCTCTCTTTCAAATACATCACTTTTTCCCTTCCTAGGAAAAAAGGAAAGGAAAATTTTCCTTTTTCACCATATTTTTGCTGTGTAAAAATACCCGGTCGATCCATCATACCTATCTCTCTCAATTAAAATTTAATCTAATTAAAGTATCACTACCAACTAATTGCTATTTTATCATCTCCCAATTAAACATTATCTGACCACTATTCACTCCGAATTCATGAAGTAATACTATCTTATTTTCTGGAAAAAGTTAATTTAAACTATCCAAGTAATCTAAAGGACAAAAGAGGAAGTAAATTGAGAGATGATAATTGGCAGAAAGTTATCTAAGGCCATTTGTGTGATCATTTATAGTACAGCATTTCTCCTCTAACTCACCCTAACTATATTTCACATTTCATCAATTCGATTTGTTAATTAGCTACTTAAATAATAAAATAGCACACTTTAAACGTAAGCAGATAACTTTCTCCGGTCTTTTATTTCAATTTATGCAATTATTCTAACTTTCATAAGTCGTTCATGAGTTTAAATTAAAATGTATTATTTATTTCTATTCTGAATTTATTTATTCGGCTCACTTTACTCGTCAAATATTCCATCAATCATTGTTATTATTTATTTAAATGAAGACATTTAGCGCAACAGCTATTCTCAGATGAAAGCTTAAACTTCTCAAAAGATTCATAGTTTAAAAGATTAAAGGTTGTGTTCGTGAAAATTTGTTTACAAAGTTGTAAAATTAAGTTATTCAAAAAGTTGTAAATGCATTTGCCTGATTTTCACAAATTATCACACTTTTGATCGCATTTTCGATTTTTGATCTGTTGAGAAACAGCTGTTTATTGTTGAATTTAATTTATACATATTGTGATAATCAGTAATTATTAGCCTTTGAAGATTACCTTAATCGTCGATATTGGTTCTGAAGTACTTCTTCGGAAACAATTATTCAACTTATATAATTTGTTCATCCATGGACTTATAGGGTAATATGAGTTACGCTGTCACCATAAATTACCAAACGACTAATTTGTAAATTACTTTTAAAAGTTAGTTAGTTGGATTGCTTTGATCATAAATTGATATGAATTATCAATTTCTTGGTGACATAAAAATCCCATTCTTATATGAGTGGAACTTTTATGGAAGGGAATTCACTATTAATTCTAATTAACTAGTCGTTAATTCAATTTACTTTACTTTTTATTACATTAGAAATACTCTGAGAAAAAAGACACACAAAAAAATTGCAATTTTGCATCCATTATTATTCAAATCAAATTAATATTTTCTTATGAATGCTATTATGATTATTAAATAGGTTATCATCAAATCAAAAGTTTATCATATACTTTTCGAAATTTATCACATTTGAAAATTCTTATTAGAGATCTGAAAGTTAAACAAAGAAATCTGCAAAATTGCTCATTTTTAAATCACTAACTTAAATTTTTTTTTCTTGATGAATCCGAATATTTTCAATTTTTTTCACGGAAAATTTATTTAACGAGAAATTTAAATTCTAAAGCTTACGTATCCCAAACGCACTAAAAATAGAGGAAAAAAACTTTGACAAATGCTTCGAGTGAATTTCCGGTATTTTCTGATATCTTCACTATTTGTTTTCCATATTCCGAATGGTTCCGGAAGCGTGGCTGGTGAATTAATGAACTTTCTTTTGCAAAAATTTCGTCTTTTTTACAATTTTTCGACAGAAAAGATGCATAGAAGGAATTAGAGTTCAAAGTTCACTTAATAGTTTACTTTTTTACACTTTTAAGTTCATTTCATAAACTTTATTGAATTTCAGGCAGAATAATCACAGTAATCAATTGTGGAAATAATTAGAAAAGATTAATAGCGGAAAACGGAATAGCATATCAGTTATGCTTTTTTCTTTTAATTATCTCTTCACTACAGTCTACTAAAGGAAAATATTTATCATCTGATTTTTTTAGCTATAAATAATATCGAAATTAGAATAAATAATAAAGAGAGAGAGAGAGAAAGAGCTAGGGAAAGAGAAAGAGAGAGAGAGAGAGAGACAGTCCGTCAGTTAGTTTTCAATGATAAATTTGTGTGCATTTGCATAATGGATGATATATCTTTAGCGCTTTAAGCAGCAAATCCTTTTCCAGCAATAACCGGGGATTAAGAGGTAAAAGGAGAAGAGGAAAAGAAAGGAAATCTCTGAAAGAAAGAGAGGACTCTCTGAGAGAAAGGAAAGACTCTTCGCGGGAGAGGGAGGACAATATTCTCCCAAGAGGGGTATTGTCCAACACTCTTCAATCACTCAAAAAGTCTCTATTCATAAATTTTAGAATGAGGTAATCTGGTCGAAGGATCCCATAATAGGGAGAGCGAAGAGTTGAGATCGGTGAGGAGCGGGGATCCGAGACAGGGGTTCGGGGATCGGGTCGAGGAAAGAAGTATGACCAGAAATGAATAATGAATCTCGACAAGAATAAATGAACGAAATGAAATGGCAACTCTTTTTTCCTTCCTTCCATTCATTCCCTCTTTAATTCTGTCAGTAATTTAATTTTATATAATCATACTTGAAAAGGTGCTCTTAAAAAGAATTCATTTTTTATTCAATAAAAAACAATTGAGAAAATGAAGTTAATTTCTTTTTTAATTTCAAAAATGGATATTTCATATTAAAAGCTATCATGATCATCAAGGATTCGTTCGTTCGACGTAATGCAACGTAGCTTGACGTAATTTGACGTAATGCAATAGAATGCAATTGATCGTTTTTCTTTTTTTTCTTCTCATGTAGATGAAAAATTTTTCAAATTTAATCCTTTTTTTTACATTCTTCTGTCAACTTTTTGTCACAAATGAAAGATGAAATGCTGTGAAACCGTCCATGAAATACAGTATTTTTTCAATTACAGTAAGGTGAAGAATACAGTAAAGATGAAGAAGTAATCGAAATTTGATATTTTTTAGCTTTAATCCTTAATTGTTTTTAATCTTTATTTAAAATATTTCAGGTGATTTAACTTTCTTACGGTAGTCTTTTTTTGAGTTTGCAACTTATCAATTGGAGTAAAAAATTCTACGTTTAAAAAACTTCGGAATGATTTGAAATATAAATGATAATCAGTGATCACTACGATCAAGTGTTCAAGATTTTCATTTTTTGAAAATGTTTTATTTCTAATCAATTATTATGGTTTTATATTTTGGTATTTCTCTTTCTCTCTTTTCCCCTCTTTTCCTCTTCCATCGTATTAACAATATATTTTAATTAAATAGTATAAGAATCATGAAAGAAAAACCATTAAGAAAATGGTGATAGTCATGAAAATGGATGATTTTGGATCACACTTATATTTGATAATTTCACTGGTGGCTTTTATTATAACATTTAGATTTGCATTAAAGTTTAGTTTAAAACTTAGCATATTTCCCTTTTGGATAGAAAGGGAAAAGAAAAAGGAAGAAAAAAGGATCTTATACAATCATCAATAATTAATCATTGCGTAATGAAGATGGGTTGGTACCATTTTAAGCTTGAATAAATTAACTTTAGCCATACTCGAAGAAAGGAAAGGAAAGGAAATTAAGTATGAAAAAATAAAATGGGAAAACAAGAAGGAAAAATTTTACGAACTACTGATATGAACCAGAAATCAGTGATAAGTAAGGAATATGTATTTAAAGTCAATAAGCCTTTTTCAATTAAGATATTCGAATTAGATTCAGTATTGTGAAAATTAGTAAGTTAGTAAAAAATTACTTTAAATTCAGTTGGAAGAATAATAAAACTGAAATGAGAGTAAAATAATTTGAAGTAAAAACACGATTAGTAAAAGTTCGCTTTTTGACTAATTCCACGAAATTCTAAGTAAAACTTTTCAGAAATTTAAAATTTTAAAACTACAATTTTAATCACTGTAAAGAATAACTATATTACTTTTAATATTTATAAGAGAGTAATTCTATACCATTCCAATTAAAATTTTCCTCTCAAGCAGTATTAACCGATTTATGTTTATCTAATGTACAAAGTAAATAATGAAGTAAATATATTTCTCCAAACTATCGTTTCATGAAATTATTTTTCTTAATTAAGATATTCCTTTCTAATGAGTTGATGAATTTCAAGTTTTCAAAAAAATTATTCTAACAAAGTAGAAATTGTCAAAATAAAACGGATAAAGTAATTGTGATAACTTAATTTGCTATTGCAACAATTAAATAAATAGTTGTATATTATTTGATTTCCTCAAATTACGTAAATGTGGAAATTATCATTAGACAAAAAGAAAGGTTTGAGAGAGTACTTATTCTTGATGCTTTTGAGTGCTTATATTATGCTTCAAATATTATTGATGAACATTGTTTTACAGACTGGGAGAGAGAAAGGGAGAGAGAGGGAGAGAGAAAAGATTTGAAAAGTATCGTGCTGTTTTCCATCTTCTCTCTCTCTCCTTTTTGGCACGAAAAATGAAATGCTTTCAGGTTTAAGGACAAATAATCCTAATAAAAGACTAACTTCCTATTTATTTGTTTATTTTTTTGTTTATTTATTTGTTTATTTGTCTTCAATTCTTTTAAGGCTTTTTCTTTTATTCTTTTCTAGATTTATTTTCCTTTTTTTCAGATTATTATTTGAATCTATTTGAAAATTGTTTATTTTTCAATGACTTATGAAATAGATTTCCACATCCCATTGCTATGTTCAATTATGGAATTCCTGAAGGAATTACAACCTCTCGAGAGAATTATGCTTTTTCCTTACAAATTATAGCACAAGTATGGAGATGAACCTACACAACTAGCCCATTCTTTTAGCTTTTTTATGACTTCACTAATGCATCCTGTTCTTCCTGCTTCTTCTTTTTCTGCTAATTTCATCGATATATGTTTATTAATTCCAATTTGCAAATTTCCAAGTAATATTAATATTAAGTTGAACAGATGTTTGACATTTAATAGGAATAGATCAGACAGAATTTGAATCATTGAATATACATATCTGTATGATGGATTGAAGTGAAATGATTTGATAGTAAGAATATCTTTCCATCTTTTAAATATTTGATAATGATTGATATTTCATTCTATTACTTTTGAAATTGTATAATCGAAAACAAATTCTGAGATGAAACAGGAGAGATTTTACGAAGTGAAGTAATAAGGAAAATAATTATCGTTAGCTGATAATTTAATATCATCATAATTAATCCTTGATATATAGTATCTTAACAGAAAAAGATATTAGCATATTGTTAAGTTTTTGCTGAAATAGGAAAAGTCAGAAGGTTTTAGTATATAATAACTTTTGTTAAAAATTAATCTTAATTAAGTTAGATAAGTTTTTTGAAATTATCAATGCTTGCAATGTCACTGAAGACTTCTTATTAAAGCAAATGAAAAATGAAATGTGGAAAAGATAAATAACAAATTTCAATTTCTATAATTTCTTTAATAGTCTTCAAATGAAGCAATGAAAATATTAACATCGAGTAAATATTATCATTTTACATCAAAGATAATAGAGATAATAAAAAAAGATAATTATTATCACCATTTTCAATAATATTGATAATAGATGAAAGGATGATATGATTAAAGATCAATGAAAATTTGATAAATTACTAAGTCATCTTAAATTTAAATGATCTTTCTAGGAAAGTTCACATATTCTTTTAGGAAAGACTTATTTAAATTCAGAATGATTAATTTACTGATTCCCTTTCAATACTGATAAGTAATCATTCATTTATAATGCTTTATGATTTACGAATAACTAAAGCAATAATTAGGAAAGACAAACTAATGAAATGAATAAATTATTTTTTTCTATGCTGAAATCAGAGATTTATGCAAATTGTTTCCAACTTTATAAGTGATTTTTCTTTAAAGAAATTTTGAACTTTTCCAGAAAACCACAAAGTTTTTTTTTGATTTTTGATACTAAATAAGTCTGTTATCTTATAGAATCTTCATGCATCGTTGAATTTTAGATAATTTAAGTAGAGATTATGTTTCATAGTCTATTTCTATCCAACATATCACATATTATGTCCTCTTTCTATAAATAATGCTATTTAGGTTAGCTCAGAAGTCACTACGGACTTTTTGGAAGTTACCAGTTTTTTCCTGAAATATTAAGCCTAAAAAATATAAAATTCTAGTTCATCGAAAAATTTCAAGAATTGATAAATACGTTTGTTTGAAAATGAATTTCAAAATTGTAATTTTTTTTTCAAATTACAGATAATAATCACTGCTGAAAAAGTGGACAAAAAAAGGCAAAGGAAAAGCATAAAAGAAAAGAGATTAACTAATTGAAATTACTGTAATTAACATTTGTCGTCTCTGAAGAAGACAAGAATAATACAGTAACGACAGTAACGATTAGCAACTTATGCGATACAGGCGATCACGGTGGTGATGGACAACTGTTATGAAGATGAACCATTACGGTTATTTGCGGGTCGATTCCGATCCAACACTATCCTCCGAACCTGCTAGCAATAAATACTGTAAATTATTCGATATCGAATTTAATTTAAAATTATTCACTTATTTTAAAATAAATTATTTAACTTATTAATGCAACAAAACTTTAATTTTCCTCTTTAGTACCGTAATTTATAGTATTAAACTTGTCAGAACTTTATAAATTTAGCATTATAAAGAAATGATCAAAATACAGTATCAAAAATATCAGATTAATTTTCTAATTGATAAATACAAAATGATAGCAAATCTTTGCAGCGCGACACAATTACTCAGGTGATGATGAACTTGGTCCATACAGTGTAAACTTACCTGATGATAATGAACAGTATGAATTGGATGATCATGTGGGAGAGATGTCGCAAGCATTTATCAATCAATCACGAAAAGTTAGCATATATTTAAATTTAAGCACTATAAATTATTCTTTGCTTTATCTTCTAAGAGATATGAAACTTTTCTACTGAAATTTATTTTTGTTTACATTTACGAAACGTACAATAAATTATTAACAAAGTTAAATAAATGAATAATTAAAATTTTCAATCTTCCCATTTCTTTAAATAGAATTATTGTCGAATGAAACTAAAAAATTTTCCAAGTTTTATTTTATTTACTTTATTCGTTCTTACTTTTTACTTAATTTTAAAATTATTACTTTCTTTTTGTTTGCTCATCGAAATTTGTTTATAGGTAAGAGTTGATTTTAACATTTGTTATTTCTTCTCGAAAAGAAAAATCAACCAAATAATTGATAATTATTTCACTGTTAACTTGTTTCGAGAGATAAAGAGTAAGTAATATAAATTGAAGTAAAATGAATTTACCAATCTGATCAGTTTTTCTTGCAATTTTTTGTTCTTTTATTTGTTTATTAGGGGATTCGATGAAATTTTGCCCTGGTTAATTGAACTAGAAGTGAAGAATAAACAAAATCAGTTAAATGTTTATCAAAAATTGATAGAAATTCTTTCCTACCTTTTCTTTCACTCAAAATAAATTCAATTCATTTGAAGTTGTTCAAAACTCTAACAAAGTTTGTTTTCTACTTATCTTTTCTACCTTTCATTTCTCTTTCCCTTTCTCTCCGATCGCCTCTTCCGCTCTATCTTTAGTACAACAAGTATCAAATATTACATTTCCTGATTTTTTTTTCTATTTTCTTGAAAATTTTAACATCATTTAAAAGAAGATAATTGTGAGGAAAAACCTTCAGTCCTTTAAACAAATAAACAGTAAGTTTGATGTTTAAGATTGTTTACAATTCAAGTCAATATTTGTCAATTATGGATCAAGAAATTCCAAAAAGTTTATATTTATTGTTTAAAATTGAAATTTAATTACTCAAACAACTGAATGACAAGGTGCAAAAAAAAATTTCCCGTCTCAATTTTTAAATTTATTTTTGATATCGTAATTTTTTTATTTCAATCTTTCTGTATATTTAGAATGAAATACGAAATGAAATTTCACTTTTCCATTTTTTTATTTAAAAACTTTTTTGAGTGATGATATCTGCAGACTGACAAAAATGAAACAACTGATAAACTCCTCTGATTGGAAGCATCACAAATAGAATTTTAAAAATTAGTTTTCATATCTTTGAATGATACTGTGAAAATAATTAGCGAGTAGTAATCAAATTGATACTTTTAATAATTAGCATAATGTAATCTAATCTATCCATCGACAGTTGTATTGTTATCATTTCCGTTTCCTTTCTTTTTTCCCTTCCCATTTTTTCGTTTCTTCGAAAATTTCATTCAAAGTGAAAGCATGAAAGATAATATATTTGAAGATGTAATCTGATATCTCCAAAAAGGAATTAGTACCTTTTTAGTCAAACAAATTCTGTTTTTTTTTCTCGAGAGATTCTTCAAAATTTCCGCTTCTCAAATATGCTTAGCTAAAAGAACGGATGAGATTCGCTTCTTCTTAGCGATGGCTTCTCACACATTCTCGAATACTAAATTTAAGGAGTTCTTAAAGATCGAATTTTTTTATTTATTCAAACTTCAGTTATTTATTTGAGAAGCAAGCGTATTCTATTAACTTTTCTATATGGAATTTTGTTTATTCTTATTTATTCGAAAGCAAAAAAGAAACCTATTCCAGCTACTTTTTAAATTCATATTTGTTTTTCAAATGTTCGGTAAATAGATTTCAAATTTTTGATGCTTATGTAGTGGTTTTAAATTTTCAAGATTTGTTTCATGCGACAGGTCAAATCTCTAATCTCTCCAAGCCAGGAATCTCTGTTCACAGGAATTATTTACTTGAACAGATACTAGCATTCAGTTAATGTGAATTTATTATAAAACAAGATTTTCCTATTCTCCATTTCAATATATAATTAATTACAGGAAAAGCTGTATCGAGAAAGAATGTCACAATGCAGTGCTACAATGGACCATCAGGACTGGAATAGGCGTGATCTTCTCGATGTACCCGACAAAGCGGTATTTTTTCATTCCACAAAATGAAACTTTTTACTTTGAAACTTGGAATACTTGAATATAGGTTAAGCTGTCATGATTTGTATGGAAGAAATAATTCTCAGGAATAGTTTATTTATTTGATTACTTGGAGATGAAAAAATTTTCAGACTTGTATCGAGATTTCATCCACTAGTGAAGAGCCAACAAGAGATACCACCGAAGAGGACGAATATGATCGTCAGAGCGGTATCAGAAAGGTTCATATTGATTAAATTAACTTTCACTCTAATCATTGCTCATTATAACTTACTTTATTTTCTTCCTTCTCTCTCTCGCTCCCTGTATTTCATAAGTTAATCAATGCAATCAGCAATTATACTGTTAAATTCAATTTAAGAATTCTTTATGATAATCTTCACACAATATCAGTGCTGGTTAGTGAAATAGAAAGTGTTATGAAGATGGAAGAGTTGTTTTTTGCTTTTTGGCACTTTTTTTTGTTTTAAACTTTCCATGATATATGAGGAATAGCAGACATCATTCATATCACTTCAAACATTTCCTTCTTCCCTTCATAACTAAGTGCGTAAGCAAGTAAGTAACTTGAGTTATAACAAAAATAATAGACGATATCATCAACTTGGCCTTCGCTTATTTCTTCCTCTAAGCTAGTTTCTAACTGTTCCTTATCAAAAATCATCAAAAACATATTTTCCTAAATCAATTCTCAAAATTAAGAGAAAAAAATAAAGAGAAATAGAACAAATAGTCTGTTTTAGGATGAAACTGACAGCTTCGAACTTCGATAAGAATGATTTATACACTCTCTTTTCACTCTCACTCTCTCTCTCTTTCTCCCTATTCCAGACGATATTTTCCAGAAAAAAAATTCGTAAAACAAAATTTGCTGAAATTCAATCAGAAATTTTGGTTGCTTAGATATAAAGTCATATATTATTAAAAAATATGATAACTTTTAGCAGCATAAAAGTCCAAAGCTTTAGCAAAAACTCTCGATAAAATAGCATTAAATTTAAGAGGTATTGGAAAAAAAGAAGGCTACGTCATCGGTCACGCAAATATTTTAAGGATATTTTATATTTCGTTTTTATCACATTTCTTTCGATTCTTTTTAATATTGATCTTTGATTGGTGTTGCTGGAGTTTCTGATTCTAGTTTTCCCGAGTTTTTCCAATAAATTATTTTTTTCTTATCTGTAGTTTTTACTTTTTGATTATCCGTTAATTCTATTAATTTAAAATGAATCAGAAAAAAAATTTAGATTTAATTTAGTCTCATTTTTAATTATTAATTATTGCTTTGTTTAGTCCATTTTCAGTATGCGAAACTTATTCTACCGCACGTTGGCTTAGTATTATTAACTTGTGCTTATACAATTGTTGGCGCATCGATATTTTATAGTATCGAACAACCGCATGAATTAGCCAATAAAAGGCGACAGGTAAAATATTTAAGGATGGGTGGGTATTGACTATTCTTATAATTACATTCCTGAAAGACGACGACAAATGATAATTTATTGATTTGAGAAATTATCAGAGTTATAATCATTTAATGATAGGTGGAGTAGATGTAAGTATAATGTTTAAGCTGGATATGATATACGAACGACAGGAAGAGTTTGTCAATTCATTATTCACCTTGGCAATGCTCAATGAGACTCGACGTGAGGTTTGGTCACAGCTGACCAAACAACATATGCATAATATGAGTGACCATCTCTTTACCGCTTTTGAAAAATCCTTCCTGACAGCCGCGGAAGTACGGGCTAATGATACCATCGAAATATGGTCTTTCTCTACTGCTATCTTTTTTGCTGTTACTGTTGTTACCACTATCGGTTAGCTTTCATTTTCTTTTTTCTATTACAAGTTTTTTACTTTTATTAATTAAGTTACTTAAGTATTTATTTTTATCGCCTATTAATTACCAGTAATTATGTCATCGATTTTCAATTATTTACTAATTTAATGATCGATTATTTAATAAAAAATGACGAGGTATTTTCTTCTAAATCCCTTTTTCTTTGATTTTTTGAAATTTTAAAAAATTACATTTCAGGATACGGTAATCCGGTACCGGTAACACAATTGGGTCGTATGATGTGCATTATATTTTCATTATTTGGCATACCTTTAACATTAGTAACCATAGCAGATATTGGTAAATTTTTAAGTGAGCACCTGGTGTGGTTGTATGGTAACTACCTCAAATTGAAGCATTTCTTAACGGAAAGACGCCATTGGCGCAAAGGTCACAAGGAAAGAGTATGTGAGCAATGTCAAAGACAGGGCTTAGATACCAATATGCATTTTATTGAAGAACAAAGGTAAGTATTATCAGTTGTTATCACTTGTTCATTTTTCTCCCAACATATTTTTCATGATAATTGTTCGAACCAGAACAAGTTGAGATTATCATCCAAATGAAATTATTCCCGAATTACTCTCTACTCTATCACTACGTTATCACTTCCGAAGATATGTATGCATCAATTGTAGGATACCAGCGATGTTGGTATTAGTGATACTTGTAGCATATACATCATTGGGAGGTGTGCTGATGTCCAATTTGGAACCCTGGACTTTTTTCACGGCATTTTATTGGTCGTTTATCACGATGACCACCGTAAATTCCTTTTTTCACATTTTTCACTGTTATCATTTTCATCGCTATCTCAGTCATTTTGTTGATAATTCAAATATCATGAAGTATCAGTCGAGAGATATGAGAAAATCCTTTTTCCAGGTTGGTTTTGGTGATTTAATGCCGCGACGAGATGGTTATATGTACCTCATTTTACTTTATATTATTTTAGGTTCGTTTCAAACTGATGCAAATGCAAATACTATATGATGTTATTAGTGAATTGATATGATTAGAAGATTATATGATTAACTCTAATCATTTTTATGAATGTTAATAAAAGTATTAGCTAAACAAAAAAATGTAAATTAAAAAAAAAATCGGGATTAAGAGAAATATTTATTAGTATTTAATCTGAAATAAGATATTGATTTGAATGAAAATTTCAATATTAAGTGATTTTTCTTAGGTTTGGCGATCACAACAATGTGTATTGATTTGGTCGGCGTACAATACATTCGTAAAATTCACTATTTCGGTAGGAAAATACAGGATGCTCGTTCCGCATTAGCTGTCGTCGGTGGAAAGGTTATTTATCCTGAAATTATTATTTTTTAATTGCAGTTTTTAAAGCAATCACTTCAATTTGTAAAATAATAGTGAGTTAATTTGAACCGAAGAGAGTTTAATTTATAAGTTTTTTGACTTTACATATAATTATTAATTTTAGTGTGATTTTTTAATTTTATTTATAACTTTTAATTTATAATTTATAACTTTTTCATATAATTATTTAAAATGGACGATTTTAAGTAAAAGTTTCTGAGACTTTTGAATTGCAAAATATTTCTTTTCTTTCTTTCTCGACAGATATAATTTCAGGTGGTGCTTGTATCAGAGTTGTATGCAAATTTGATGCAAAAAAGAGCTAAACATTACGATCGAGATGCATATATCATCGATAATTTTCATATATCAAAACATGTTATTCCGTTTATTCCCGCGGATATTCGATGGATTCGGTAAACGTGTCATTATGAAAATTGAAATTTAATAACTAATTATCTAATAGCTAGAAAAAAATTAAAATTTGAGAATTGTTCCTCATCAATTCATTAGAATGAAATGGTTGTTTGATAATTGTAAATTCAATTTATACTTTTACAGGTACATAGACCAGAATGCAGAATCGTTATCATCGTCATCTTTAACTCTCGATTTGCATTCCTGTCGCTTTTGCCATTCTCGATTTAGCATATCGCGTTACCATCCATGATCTCAACTTATCATCCTATATTCTCTCATTTCTTTTTATTCCAGTATTTTAATGTTTTTTTTTTCTGAAATTCTTTCTAAGGCCAAATTTATATTTCTGTCGGATCGTCCTTGCATGGATTGCTATTCCAGGAAGCTTTTGAAGTCAAAAAATTCAAAAAGAAATTCATTCTGCGATATCATTAATTACATATGGATATACCTGAGATAGTTTTAGCTGCTTCGTACTGCAATTATCAAAAGTCGATTGACAATTACTTATAATTATCTCAGATACGTCTAAAAATGAACAATTAGCTAAAAGTAATACCTATGAGTACTGATTTATAATGTCTGGAACAGCTTTTCGATATATTTCGGATCTTAGAGATCTTTTTTTCAGGGATTTTTTGATTGTTATTTCCAAATGGTATGTTAAAACAAATGAGTTTTAATGAGAGCTAAATTTAATCCATTTTTAAAAAATTTTTTAAATCCGATCGTTAAGATTATAATTCTAACATTTAATTTCAAGATGATTACGGATACATAAATTTTATTCATCTTTTCCTTGAAAGGTGGTGATATGCCTTCCGGTAAAAATCTCCCGACATTTTCAAATTTTCGAATGCTAACACCTTTAGAGCCTTAGTTAACGGGAATCATTGTTCACCTTTATGCTCAATGCTCAATTTTTGTCAATTCATTCATTTCTATGGTTAAAATATTGCTAAGTCAAATTATTTGCATGATACTTTTTGCCAATGTTTTTGCTAACCTTCAAAAACTTACCATTCATTGCAAATATATTCCTCTGACAATAGCAAAAATTGTCAGTTACTGAATTGCTCAAAAAGACTGCCACAAATTAATGAAATCATACTTTTAATTAACCGTACTAGAAAACTTATAGAAATAAATGAAAGATTATCATCTATCATTCATGTAGAATTCAATCTTCTTAATATTCATTATTATTTTCAGAGAATTAGAAATATCATAAATCCAAGGATGAATTCTTCTTAATTAATTAACTATAATCAGAAAGAATAAAATGATAGCGGAAATATCGTAAATGAGGATATAGATTGTGAAAATTTTTATTACAAAATTATTCGAGAATTAATTCTGTCCCCTATTTTTTATTACTGCTCAAAAAAAGAGCTTAGTGTAATTAAGCGAAGAAAATTTGTTTTCTTTTTCGATTAATTAAATTATTTATTTGTTTCTTATTGCCTTCCAGATTGTTTCATACACTTCATTACATCATAACCCAATTATATATCTTCATGCTTTTCCTCTTTTCCTCCAAACTGCCCATTTATTCATTATTATTCATCAGTTTTTTTCTTTTTCTTTTCTTATAAAATTGTGAAATTTGCATGAAAATAGTACAATTCTATTGATAGTAAAATTTAACGAATAATCAATCATCCTGAATAATGCAATTAATTTTCTTAACTCCTTCACTCAATCATATCATACATTAATTGTTTAACGGTGAAGTGAAGTGAAGGAAAGGAGAATGAGTTGATAGAGATAAGGTTGGATTGGAGATAGATTGAGCTTTTCCTCTACAATGCTATAACACATCCAGAAGATAGTTGTCCGTTTCACCATCTTCCAGCTATTTAAAATGCTTCTGACGTTAGCTGACTTTTGCTTTTGCAAATGTCAGGTTTGTAGAAATATTATTTATGCAAGAGATATTCAAAAAAGTTTACATATTGAAATGAAGCAATTTGATGGAAAAGAAGCAAAATTGCAAAAACATTGCTTACGAGAATATATGGATAATTTTTGAAGAGTTGACATAAATTGAAGCAAGATGCTATTGGGCGGGAGGTTAGACAATCGATTTAATTTTAACAAGAAAAATTAAAAGTTCAAGTTTTTAAGTGGTGATTTGAAGCAGACAAAATGATATACGATAACTTGCTTTCCCATGAATTATCAAATAATCATGGAATATAGAAAAAGATTATAAGGCAAAAAAACAAAACAAAAACCAAAAAAAAAAGAAAAAAAACATATCAAACAAAAAATAAGAAAAGCCAAAAACCCTCTTTATTGTAAATAAAAAATTCAAAATAACTAAAAGACGCAAGAAAAACTAAGAAAGATTATAAAAATTCATGCATCTTGTTGAAAATGTAAAAATGTTCAAAGGTACGAACTTCTGCAAGATATTTTCCCTGAGACATACTAAACCCAAAAACTTCAATAATGTTCATTTTCACGATTGTTCATCCTGACTGAATCAACAAATCAGAAGAACAATTATTGAACGTGTACCTTCTTGCTTCTTGCTCTTATTGCAAAGCTCATTTCATCCATTCTGCAATTAGTTTTAGTCCAATCAGCTTTCAAGATTGTAATCCAAGAGCTAAATATTACAACTCTCAACACAACTACTATCCAGTCGCAATCTTTTGGTCACCACTAGTCCGACATAGTTATGTATATTTCTTTTTGAACAAAGTTATGAAATTGGGCATTTTCAATCTCTTATCAGTTTTAACATCCATGGTTTAACTATTGATAATTGTTTATTTTCTTACAACTATTAAATATTTATGCTCAGCATGAAGTACTCTAATTAATCTCATTAGCTGAATGCATCGTACTTGAAGCCTCATTTTCAATCTATATATAAATAAAGATTTTCCTATGATTAACTTTAAATGAGGGACATTTATTTTAGAGCTGTTAAAATAAATCAATCAGACTTTTGCACTATCCATAAACGAACAATAACTCATTCGTCTCCTTATTCTTCCTTCCAGACTTTGGATATGTTGCCAAGACTACCAGATATCTTTATTACACTACTCATAAGCAATATCAGTATTTCGAAATTTCAAAACAAGTCTTCAGTCTCTTTTAACCATTTTTGCATTTGGGTTGACCCAGGATTTCATAACATAAAAAAGGCATATTGGCTGCGATAAAACTGACTGATGTTTTACTGACTACGTTGCTCATCAAAAATTAAGTTGTTTATAAATTCTTCAAACGTCTCGATATATGGTCTCAGCGAGCAATGTTTAATTTCTGAAAAAAACTTATAATTTATTTGCAATACACAACTATTTTAACAACTAGGAAAAAATATATATATATATATATAATGCAAGTGTTAATTCATTATTTATCATAGCGGTACTTAACCTCCCAAAAAATACGACTTCTAGAGATATGTAATTAATGCAAAACATTGTCACCATTTTAGACTTAATCACTCTTATAAAAAAACTAACGACATCATAGTGAATTAAACTGCCATGAACGAATAGTAAGTAATAACATGAATAGTAATAATAACATGAAGACTTTTAATAATGAAAATTTTTTAGATTATAAGATAGAAAAATACCGAAATTCTTTTTATCCTTCTCTGACTCTCCATTGTAGTCCAGTTTTAAAATCTCATGCAGTAAAGTGCTGAAACATTTTAGA